>VDFB02228676.1:0-37838 GCA_007258455.2 Sequoia sempervirens
AAAGTTCAAGTGAAGGTGGATATAGACAATATTAACATGTTCTCAAATCTGCAAGACAAGAAACAACAACACGGAGAAATGTGGAGTAATCTCATTTCTCCCAGACAACCTTCTATACAAACAAACACACTATCAAACACATCTTTCACTACTACATGATCCAAAACCTAAACCTAAAACTCTCGATATAGAACCTCTAAACACCTTTGATCATCACATCCAAACCACATAATAATATCTTAAATTATAAAGAAATGCAAAGCACAACACTGAATACACCTCTAGCATACTACACACTCTTTTATTCAAATTTTCTCAAAAGCACTTGGAAACCGAGTGAACTAGCTGCATTAGTAACACCACAAGCGTTTCCTTATCACAACCACTCACAAACATGACCAAAACATGACTACACTAGAGGTTGACATCAAACCATAATACATATAACAACATAGTGCAACACTTCAACAACTCCAACAATCTCCATCCTGTTGACATCAATGGAAATACCTACAACATACTTGCAACAATATCCCCCTTTGTCATTCATGGAAACACTAGCTCTAAAAAACCATCAACAATAAAAGAAATTTTTGAATCATGTAGCATTCCCCCTTACTGGGGCATCTCTTACACTTTTTTTCCTTTACCTTTGTTCTTCAGACACCATTCTCTCCCCCTTTCTTGAGGAGTTCTTCAAATATTACTCTCCCCTTGTGTTTTTCAGATCATATTCTCCCCCTTTGACATCAACAGCAAAGGGAAACATCTTTCCCCATGACAACACCTGTACACTTCACTCTAGGAAACACCAGCAAGCAACTGCTCTCTCTCCACTACTCTTCTCCATACTACTTTCACTATTGCACACACTGCACTACTCATTCTTCATTACTCTCTTTCTTCTTACTCTTTTTTGCACTCTCTTTACATTTCTCTTAATTTTCAACTCACTCCCCTTAGGGGCATAAGATATGCTCCCCCTGGCTACACCAACCAAAAACACTACTACCTGCTCCCCCTGAGAGGTAGCCTTCAACATCCATCCAAGACCAAGAATGTATTTTGAAATGCTTCCTAGATAGATGTATCAACTTATGCGTCTTGTTGAAAGAAGGAGGGGCAATAACCCCTAACTTCTACTGGAGATACTCAAATGTATCTTTATGAAGAGCCTTTGTAAAAATATCTACAATTTGATCCTTTCTAGGCACATAATCCAACTTCACCTCATTCTCTGCAACTTTTTCTCTTAGAAAGTGATACCAGATAGAGATATGTTTTGTTCTTGAATGTATTGTCGAGTTCTTTGAAATATTGATAGCACTTATATTATCATACAAGATAGAAATAGGTTCATCATATGATACTCTAATATCCTTCAATGTCTTCTTCATCCACAACACCTATGTGCAACATGATGTTGCTACAATATATTATGCCTCTACATTAGATAATGACACTGAATCTTGCTTGTTACTCAACCAAGAAACCAACCTGCTTCCAAGAAAGAAAGCACCTCCACTTCTTGTGTCATCTGTATAACCTCCCCAATCTGTATCTGTGTATACACTCAAAGAAAATTCAGTATCCCTAGGATACCATAAACCAAAATCTAGATTTCCCTTCAAGTATCTAAATATCCTTTTAACTGTTGCAACATGTGACTCTCTAGAATCTTAAAATCTTGCAACAAGACAAATTGCATGCATGATATCTAGTCTAGTAGAATTTAGGTATAGCAGTCCACCAATCATTGATTTGTACTTGCTCTGATCAACCTTAGGAGATTCATCATTTTTTCTCAACTTACAACCAGTAACCATAGGAGTACATACTAGTTTAGAATCCTCCATTCCAAACTTCTTTGTCATTTCCTTGACATACTTTGACTATGAAATGAAAATACCTTTTTTTGATTGACTGATATGTAATCCAATGAATAAATTCATCTCCCCACACATTGACATCTCAAACTCTTTTTGCATCTCATTTGCAAACCTCTTGCACATACCTTCATTTCCTCCAAAGATAATGTTGTCAACATACACTACCACAATCAAAATTTGTTCTCCCTCAACCTTGAAGTAAAGGTTGTTATTTGCAGTACCTTTTTTGAATCCCTGTTGTAACAAGTACTTATCCAACCTTGTATACCAAGCTCTAGGATCATGTTTGATTCCATACAATTCCTTCTTCAACCTATGGACCATATCAGCATCATCCGATAACTAAAAACCTTCTAGTTATTCAATGTACACCTCTTCTTCTAACTCACCATTGAAGAATGCAAACTTGGCATCCATCTAATATACCTTGACGTATTTACGTGCTAAAAAATCCAAAAATATTCTAATATCTTCCATCCTTTCCACCAAAGCAAAATTATCTTCAAAATATATTCCTTCCACTTGTGAGTATCCCTTACACACAAGTCTAGCCTTATTTTTGACAACTTTTCCATCCTCATTCAGCTTGTTCCTAAAAACCCATTTTGTTACTATCACATTCTTATTTTTTGGTCTTAGGACCAATTCCCAAGTCTGATTCTTCTCAATCTATACCAACTCTTCTTTAGTAGCTTTGATCCAATTCTCATCTTTGCATGCTTTGGTTACTATTTTAGGTTCTACTTCTGAAAGTAAACAAAATTTTACCAGTTCCTCTATCATAACAACTCTTCTTCTGGTCAATGCACCTTTGCTCTTATCTCCAATGATTTGATCTTCAAAATGATTCTTCTACACATACTTAGGAGTCTTAGGGATATTTTTTGGAGCTTCTTCCTCTTCAACTATCATCTCCTTTTCTTTCTCTTCATATTTTTCTTCTTCACTGCAAGGGGGTTCATCAGATTCACATCCTTCTATCAGAACAAAACTTTGATGTGGTTCTTCATCCAATTTGACACCCACACTTTCAAAAATCTTCTTCAACCTTTTATTATAGCATCAATATGATTTTCTTCTTGTATAGTATCCAAGGAAGATTCCTTCATCAGATCTAGCATCAAAATTTCCTAAGTTTTCTTCATCTCTTTGGATATAGCATTTACTTTCAAACACTCTAAAATATTTCACTATAGGAGGTTTACCATACCACAACTCATAGGGAGTCTTTGAACTATTCACTCTTGCTTTCCCTTTGTTAAGTATGTACACTACAATATGAATAGCTTCTCTCCAATAGACATTCAATAGATTTGCTTCTTTCATCATAGTACTTGTTTCTTCTTGAATTTTTATATTATTCCTCTCCACAACTTGATAGGGAGGCTACAGGAAGCAATCACATATTCCTACGCGAAGCTACAAGAATCAATCACACTATTTTCAGGTGCTGCAGGAAGCAATCATAGATTCCCGCACTAGGTCTTGTCATAGACCTCCTTGGTGAAATTGTTGTTCCACCCTAACCTATAGGAACTCTACCTTGTCTAATTTCCCCTGGTTCTCCTGCCAACCTCACTATCTTGTCAAGTTTGCAACTACCAAGACAAATCTTGGTGCCATGACTCCTTTCTTCCTTAGCCTTTTATGCATCCAAAAGACTAATCCTCCCTCAATACATGAATGAATCTTGTAGGGGTGAGGGAATGTTTTCCAAAGCTCCAAAACAACCTCCTAGGGTTCCTGAAACTTCACTTAGACTCCATCTTACCAACACTTGCATGAAGCCTATTCCATAGGTTTGACCCTTGAGCCACTATTTGGTCTCTGAACAGGGGTAAATTGCTTTTCCCTCCTAAACCCACCAAAGAAACGTGGTTCTTGGCTTAGGAAATGTGTTTCCCCTGCCTACACCTTCAATATTTCTAGGGTCTTGGCTCTGTCCAGGCCGTACTCTGCCCTCATGCAAACACTGCCCAGAAAATAAGGGTTTCTAACTGTTCAGAACCAGTTTTAGGACTGTGAAAAGTTCTCCTCCTAAACGGATTGTTGGGCTCTCCTCCTTGGCACCATACGTGGCCAAGACCTTCCCCTAAATTCTCCAAAAATAATTTTTCAAAAACCTTTTCTCCCCTGCAAGATATCCGCGTTGTTCTGCAGCCTTTCCTAGCCGGGCTCTCACTGGCTCGCCTAGGGCAAGACTTTTCTCATAACTCCTGCAACCAAAGAAAACCTAACACCTACCACTAAAATATGTATAGAGATGGAGCCTGACCATGTTCCCAACAATTCCATACTTCCAGGTATGGAGGGAATGCAGCCTAGAACTCCATTTTTACACAGTTCCAGTCAAAACAGAAAATAAGGAAAAAACACATAATTTACAAGAATAGATGAAAGCGATGGAAACAGCTATCAAATGTGCCAAAAAAAAAATTCTAGAGGCTTCTCTACATGCTAAAAAAACCTACAAAATTCCTTTTTTAATTCATTTAGCTGCTATCATGCAAACAAGAACAGAAAAAAACAGAAAAATAGGACAAGAATGTTGTTTTCTTCAATTTCTGGAAAAACAGTCCGTACAAAGAACTTCTAACCCACCAAAAAGGTCGTGGTATGCTTTAAATATGCCTCCACAACAATTTAGGTACTTGGGTCGAGCTTCAAAATGACCTAAAAATAACTTTTGTAAAACCCGCTGTGTTTTCTGACATTTTACAATTTTTGCCAACCTAGCAATATGATGGTATAAAATTATTTAATGCTTGTCACCTTCTTTCCCAAAGTTAAAAAACACCCTAAGCACCTAAAATAATGGTCAAAATGACCTTATGATAGCACCACAAAATTTAAGAACTCAAAAACAAAATAGTCCTTTGCCAAAAGTTCTCGCACTTTCACAACTCCATTCTACTAAGGAGTCAGAGGAGTTGACAAATGCCTCTTTATTCCATGATATTCACAAACTATTAAAATAATTGGATTAATTCACCACCTCTATCAGACCTTAAGCACTTGATTTTCAAATTCATTTCATTCTCAACCATAGACTTAAATTCTTTAAACTTATCTAGAGCTTTTGAATTTTCTTTAAGAAATGTCACCCAAGTCATTCTATAAGAATTAGCAGAATGTAAACATGTGAAACAACAATGAAAACACAACTATACACAAGAGAACACTAGATTTATGTGGAAAACCCTGAGTAGGGAAAATCCACAGTGAGGATTAGCTCACTTAATATGAATAACAACACCAAATGCAATTAGGCTCGTTGCCTAGAAAAGAAGAAAGTCTCACTACCCAGAAGAAAGAAGAATAGAAGAAATTATTATAGTGAGACTCACTATCTTACAAAGAACAAGAAGAATCCACCACTGCAACTTTAAAATTCATCCGCAACTTTGGTCAGCCCAAAGAATCCCCAAGCACATTGAAAATGTAGACACCTTCTACTCACTACATCCGTGAGTCATAGAATTTAAGCTCACACTTAGATCACCACACTTGATAAAATTTTGCATCTCACACTTGCCAAAAATGATCCACACATAAATTCAATAATTAACCTTGCTTATATATCCTCCACAACCTCAAAAATATTCTCCATGTTAGCCACAACGAAACATATGCACCTCAAACGTGCAACACTAAATAGGTCAGCACCAAACACCTCTGTGGTGAAACTAAGTGAAGGAATACCATGCCAACTGTTAACTAGGACCCAAATTGACATTGACATGCTTCACCTTGCTTCCACAAACAGCAAACAATGTTTGCAATTGGCGCTAGCACCCAGGTCAGCCAAACCTGCACTAACACTAACAAGATACCACATACATGCTTCTAAGTTTGAAAAACACTATGCGATGACAAAGAAAAACACTCTTATAGCATCCACACAACATCCCAAAATATTTGAGCATCATCATAATATTCTCAAGAACACTACCACAACCACCTCCTAATCGAGAACACCCATCATCTCCGCAAGTGCAACCAGCATACTATCATTGATGCGTATTTCATACACTTTCCTCAAATCAATGTAATACATAAAATACACTACCTCTCTTGAGAAAAACTCCAACAACAAGTTGTTGAAAATCACCCCAAGGTCTCTGTGTCATGTCATGACTTGCATGGAATTCCTCAGTTGATATTTGATGTGATTTTTTTTGTAATCACAGGGAAGACTTACGAAGTTGGATAAAATGAAGTGGATCTTGAAATGGATCTCCTAAGATAGGAAGTTGATGCGCACTTTGCTGTAGGTTCGAACAGCAGTCTGAAACTCCAATGTTTTCTTAAGGTTTGGCTTTACGATGTGCAATGAACCTTAGCATAGGCTATTTCTAAAAAAAAAAAGAAAAAGGCAAGGAAGAGGAGAGGTTCTTGGATCTGAAACTAACCATGAACAGTGATCATGGAGGTTTCTACTGTGGACAACTTCCTTAAAACAAAATTTCACTTAACCAAAAAATTCACAGTGTCATGAAATATGTGCTATCTTCTAAGGACTGCAAATATTTTACCATTCATTCACCATACACATGCATGAATAAAGATAAAAGTTAGGGGCAAATTTGAATTCAAGTCCAGACTAACTTTACACAGCCATTTACCAGCAGCAAACAACAAAAAGTATGGACAAGAAAGGCATCGACACAACACAAATCTTCACAACCATAGAACAACATTACCAAATATATCAAAGCAAGCTAAAAATAACTGAAACAATAAAGTAAATCTAACTAAATCATCTAACTATGAGAGATGAATCATGAAACATGCAAAGAAACTCATAAATGCACCAAAGTCAATGTATTTCTATTATAATTTCAGCAACATGTCATTACAACAACTCAACTCCCCTTGAAAATGAGAGGAGATCCCCTATTTATAGTGTCCAAAAGTTAGAATGAATGGCCAGGATTGATTAACATTGTGTGGCCAAGATTCACTACAAACTAGGGTTCTACCTACCCCACAATATATTGCATTTTAAAATACATTCTTGTCCTTATCCCTATTTTTTCTTCTAGTGAAAACACTATAGCATTTTGTCTTCTTGTTGATTGCCTTTGCTGCAACTATTATGTTAGGAATTCTTCATCAATAATAGGGTTTCCTTCCTACTTCTTCAAAGCAGCATATCTTCAAAATCAATGGCCAAAGCTTAACCACTTCCAAAATTTTGATCGCAAAGATCCGGGTAACTCCACCTTGATTTGCTCTGATCTTTCCTGCCTTCATCATATTTAGCAAAGGTGGTCTCCGAATAGATTAGGATTGGAGAAAAGGCTCGAAAGTAGAAAACTCATGAAGCTCTGCAGAGGATCTCACCCGACATCCCATCCTCCATCTTCTTCTGGAAATGAGGCTTTATCTTCTCCGAATCAATTTGGACAATAGGCATATCATATCTCGTTATTAGCTTCAAATATCGACTACAATCTGCCCAAACATCCTTGGCTAATCGATATCCGTGATCCACCTTGTCAAGCACTTGCTCCAACCTTTCTTTTCAATTTTTAAAATCTCGCCTCCACACATCCATTAGCCAATGATCATCCTTCTTGAATGCAAGCTCTTTTTCCCAAGTCCCACTCAACAGTTTGACAATAGCCTCAATCTTTGGGTAAGTAGACTCATACCTCCTCGGGAAGTCAGTGCAGAGTTTCCTTATGCTCTTAAGAGATTTTGTACATCCAAGAACTTGTTTGTTGTCCTGACAACATGATTGATGCCCATGTTTCCAATGTACAAGACTTGTCGAACCAATTCTATGGTCTTATACAAGTTCTTTCTTTTCTCAAGCTTGTCTATTTGTTCTTTGGACAAGAAGTGTGGCGGAGCCGAAGACATGGTAGGTAGTTCTTCTGCTGATGACCATTGTTGGATATAGGCTATCAGATCAGCCACTTGTGCCTTGAGCTCTTCCTTGGAGATCTTATCTTGTTGGATCAAGTGCACCACCATGGCTACGGACTCCTAAAGATGGTCCACCTTTTTCTCCCTTGAAGTAGTTCCCAAGTTGATGGTGGAGACGTTGTAGTTGATTCCTTCTTCTCCCACTACTGGCGTAGCTACTTGCACTGTTCTAGATCCAAAGGCATCCATTGTCACCTTTGATCTAATTTTAGGATTTTTCTCCTTTTTTGTGTTAATCTGAGCTCGGGCCAATATGGCCTCCAATCTTGTTCTTGGATCTTTTGGGGTAGGAGTTTTCCTCTCCAATTGCTTTTCTAACTAGTCAGGCATTGAGGACTTTTCTTTAGGTGACTCTTGATCGTCCTCCTCTCTATCCTTCTTGATTTAAATCTCCTTATCCTTGGAAGCTTCTTTCTCTGCCCTTGCATCCTCCTTTTCCTCATCGAAGTCCTGGATGAACACTATGTGTTTGATAGGGGACTTAGTGGGCAGGCGTTCAGTAGGGTTGTCCTCCCTTTCAGTGCCTCTTTCTTCCTCTTCATCTTCATGTCCATGCCCTTCGAGCTGCTTAGTCTCTACATCCTTGTAGGTTTCAGCCTCTTCTTTAGGCTTGTCCTCTTCCTTATTCTCTTCTTCCTCATGTGGAGGCAACACATCTTCATGTTTTTCCTCTTCTTGTTCTTCCTGCCCCCTTGAGAGAGGCATCTCTTCATCGTGCTTGGGGCCTTCTTCCTGTTCACCAGCTGGAAGTTCAATATTTTCTTCCACTTTGTCATCTTTTGGCCCTTCTTCTTCAGGAGGTGGCCTTTCCATTTCTTCTCCAACATCCCTCAATTGTCAGGCCAGTTCCTCCTCAAGATCAACATCAAATGTTTATACAATTTTAGTACCGACGTCCCTTTCTTCATCGTTCTCAGAAGACTTCGTCTCCTCTCCTTCGCAAACTACTTTATCAATTTGCAGATGTTGATGTTTTGGATGCTCATGGTAGTCATCCGCTTCCTCCTCCAATTCCTTTACGGCTTCCCTCTCTTATCGTTTCCATTCCTCAGATATTTCCATTGTGGCTTTCATCTCTAGTGGTTCAGTTGGAGGCTTTGAAATGGGAATGTTGGAAAGAACCTGGGCCAGGGCTGCCTGGATGGTCGAATTCATCAACACTTCAGAAATTTCAGAGGGGACACTCTGCATATGCCTAGAGAATGCTTCTGGAAGGGAGAGCGTCAGTATAGGTATTGTCAATGTGGCTAAGGACGTGGTTGGTGACATGGAAGCAAAAGAAAGCAAGGAGGTAGTGGCCAAAGAAGAATCAACCACCACGATGGGTCCAGTTGGCGAAGAAGTGGCAAGGTGGACCGAAATGTCCACCACAGGTGGGGAGATTGCCACCATGGCTTGAGAAGTTAGTGAGATAGTGGCAGCAGTGGAGGTAGCTGGTGGGGACTTGGGTTGATCAGCCTCCATATCTTCTCCCTCATGGAGTGGATCCTCTTGTATAACAGGCATTTCAGTGATGCTGCCCGATTTCTTATGTCTCTTGGAAGGCTCACCTTTTGAGGCCTTTCTTGCATATACCTTAGGATTAGGTTGTTGCTTCTCAGTCTCCTTCCTTTTCCTTGACCGTGTGAGTGGAGGGGATTTTGAGGTTCCTCCTGTTGAGGTTGTAGCCGCTTCATCATCTATTACATTTGGCTCACTGTCAAGCCCCTCATAGGTTAGGATGACCCCTTGTTGCTTCAATCAGGCAACTTGCCCATTAACCCATTCTTTTGTACGAGCCTCGTCTGGCTTGGTTATAATGTCGAGGTCATCAACCTCTTGCTCGTCTCAATCTATCGATGACAGCGGCAGGCTAGCAACTGCGTTGTATCGAGGATCCATGATGGTGCTCTCATCTTCTTCCACTTGATCGGGAACAGGGAATAGGTTTACCTTCTTTGCAAAGTATGAAGTCATCCTCATATAATGCCTCATCCTCACCTCTTTGTCATCTTGGTAGTTTGCCTATAAATCCTCAACGTTGTGCAAATGTGAATACTTTATTCCAAGCGCTTTCCTTATATGTCCATAAGGATCCATCTGTGGGCAAGCAATGTGAAGTCTAAAATGGTACTTGGCCAAATCCTTTTCTGAATTACTTGCACATTGTGAGGTATGGAGATCATACATCCCTTTGCCGAAAGAAAGGGGATAAGAGATCCCTGCCAGGTGTTTGCTGCTCAAAAGAGTGTGCACATGTCGCAGCTACCAAGAAAGCTCTAGCAATATTATCTGGTCATTGGGATACTGGGGCAACTTGTCTGGTCTTTCTGAGAAGCCCTGAGCACAGATGTATGTAAACTTAGGGTATTGAATGAATAAGAAAGCATATTGTTTTAGGAAGGCGTTAGCACTGTGGGAGACTCATCTCTCAAAGTCACCCCCAATCAATCTGATGATATGACCTATGAAAGCGTCATTAACCCTGCAGTAGTCTTTCTTGTAGTTTCTGAATTACAACTGAGGGTACCTATCATAAACTTTTAGCTCCCTGCCTTGCTCTTCATTTAGAGCTCTAAACAAGCCATTGTATTGCCTCCGCTCGGCCAGTGAATAGACTAGCTAGGATGTCATATAAAACTTGGAGGTCTTCTTGACGTTCATGAATTGCTCGTGAAAGCAATCGCTTATTATTCCTCCCTAGTAAAATGTGGTCTTTGTGGTATCATCCTCTTTTCCACAAAGAATTTGCTCAACAAAGTAGACCATCCATTCTTGAAAGTATGCAGCGGTAGGAAGGCTCATTACTCTGCTTAGCAGGGTTACTAGATCGTGGTAGTCTTCATAGAAATCACTACGGAAGAGCTCCTGAGGAACTTTTGCAATGTTTCCCCTCTTCTCCTTGAGCTAATATTTATTTATAAGCTTTTTACATCTAACTGGGTCCTCGTCCCACATTGCCTTACACTCCTTTATGGTTGGAAATTCCATCTCCCCGAAGGTAGGGATATGGAAGGTCTTTGTTATTGCTTTGCCTGACATGTCTGCCAACACGTTTCCATCTTTGTCCACGATTGTTCTAGTTTTCGGCTGGTATCCCTCCCTGCAGGCCATCACTAGTTCGGGGGCAACAAGAGCGGGAGGAAAACATGCAGCTTTGGCTATCCCACTACTTCTGATCAATCTGGTATTTTTAGTCTTAGGGTTGATTCTAACCCTTTGTGTGAATTCATCAATGTCCATGTGCCCTATATTGGTGTTAGAGACCTCCTTCCAATCAGTGGTGATTTTGGATTGCAATGGTTCCCCTTGGAATTGGTATTTAATTTGATCTTTATCTTCCTTTCCATGAGGAGCTTTGCCTGTTTTCTTCCCTTTTTCTTTCTCTACAACTGCCCTGAGGGTCCTACACCTGATTCCATATATTCTGCAAATAGAGGCAAGGTGAGCATAATCAAGCATGCAAACACAAAAGGTTATCCAAATCCCTACAAATGGTGTTAGATTGGACAATATAAAAATCAAGAAATCTAACATTTATTCTAAATGGTCATTAGCAGTTCATAGGAGGGAATTTGGATGGTCCGGGCTCCAGGGGTCGGACTTCCCTGGCCAGAATGTTGTTTTGAAGGGCGAACAGAGCAGGGCAATTTGTATGATTTCTTTTGCCTTCAAATTTAGGTGATTTGAAATGTCCATGGGGAAGAGGGTCCAATTTGAACATGTGGGTCAAAGTTTGTTTCCAGATTGGAAGGCATTTAGACCATCATTGGGGCATTCAGAGTCAAGAAGAGGGAAAGCCACCTAGGGTTTGTCGTTTGGAACGGCTCTAGCGAAACAATGTTCTAGGAATGGAGTTCTGGGGTCTGGGACCTATGAGCTTGAAAGACAGTCGACAATACTCCTTGATTGTTTAAGTGTTCGGTCCAAAGGAGACAGGAAGCCACTCGAGAATTGTCATTTTGAAACGGTGAGCAGTGAGCGGAAATCCGATGGGAGCAATCTGACAGACCAGACCCAAAATCGAACTTGGCCTCCATATTTTCTAAGGTGGGTTCTATTGGTAATTGAGGTACCAGGCCCTAGAGGTCGGATGGACGGGCCTAATTTTCTTCCCTTTGCGACGGTCGAGACGGGACAGAGTCTCAACGGCAAAAAGTTCGGCGATGGGGACCCAGCGAAGGCTATGACACTTAAGTTCATCATTTTACTCCATACGGCCAAAGGGTGATTAGGGCCTGAAGACCAGAAAGCAGCTATCTGACAACCATGAGAAACAACAAAGTTACAATGACAGCCCGCAAACAAAAGTCCACAAACTGGGACCCATAAAGCACTAGGTCGTGGCAATTTCAAATCAAATGTTGGGTGGCAAACTGAAGCACGGACCTCGAGGCATGATGGATGAACCCAGGATGCAATTTGGAATGATGAATGATAGGCGCACCCTGGGATAAATCCTAGAGGATTTTATGGGTAGACCCTAACATGGTCAACTTGAGATAGGACCTTAAAGGTACACTGACCATAGAGGACACTAAAATGGGGCACGCAAAATGAGGCGGTGATAAAAATGACCCGACGAGGCGAAGGAAAGATTGGGTCCCTATTCCGAACGAGGTGTGTGTGTTGAGGGCACAACAACTACCACATAACACAACTGATGAATCCAAGCTTATGGAGAAACTAAACACCAAAAACTTCAAGGGAAGGTGGATATAGACAATATTAGCATGTTCCCAAATCCACAAGACAAGAAACAAAAACACTGAGAAATGCAAAGCAATCTCATTTCTCCCAGACAACCTTTTATACAGATAGGCACACTATCAAACACATCTTCCATTGCTGCATGATATAGAACCTAAAACTCTAGATATAGAACCTTTGAACACCTCTGATCATCACATCCAAACCACACAAGCATATCTTCAATCATGAATAAATGTGAAGCACAACACTGAGCACACCTCTATGACACTACACACTCTTTCAACTTATTAGGGATATCTTTTCCAATATTCATATCTTTTATTTTTTTAAGGGATATCCTATAGAAACTCATTTTCCTAACATTAAAATCATTATGGAAATCTGCACAAAAATCCTCCATATCTACTCTATGTTTATAATTTGGTTCAAAAAAAATCTTTTTTGTACCATTAGGATCATATCCTACTCGTGAATCATATGTCTTTTGTTGGACTAATCACCAGTGTCTCCCTTCAAATTTGAGACATGGACTAACTACCTCTCGTAGATCCATTTATCTCTCATGTTTGTATCAGGTGTTGACAGGCCGATATTTTGGCACAATGACAAACACGTTCCAACAAATGGTATCAGAGTTGTGGTCGTGGGTTCAAATCCTCTAAGGGGACGCTGAGGGGGTATTATTGGACTAATCACCAATGTCTCCCTTTGGATTCAGGACATGGACTAACCACCTCCCATAGATCCGCTTATCTCTGACATTTGTATTGGGTGTTAATAGGTCAATCTTTTGGTGCAACAACAAACATGTTCCAATATCTTCAAGTTAAGAAAAGATAGTTCTTCCTCATAGGCCCTTATACATACTATGTTAGGGTAGGAATAATAACCTAAGAAAAATGGGAACTATACTCCTAGATTATGCTTCTATATGAACTTAATGTGTATCTCTTAAATTTTCCTTGTGAATTCTAAAAGAATCACCTTGTTGTTGTAAAACCTAGGGAGCAGGAATGGTGTTCCAAAAAACCTGAAATATTGATATACCTCAACTTAGGGAATTTGATAAACCAATATCCCACCCAATATCAACTTCTATGTCTCATCTATTATCCTCACTTTATCATCTCTAGAGAGATTATTGATGATGAGATAAATGAATGCATCATTCACCTTCTTATAATGCTTCTATGATTCTTGAAGTTAAAGCTAGGTGTAGTATTCCTAGACCCTCTGTTGTCAATTTCCTTCACCTAATGTTCATTTTGGTGTTAGCCTTGGGAAAGTAGCTTTCCTTGCAAGTATATAAAAAACATAACAATTCATTGAAAAGTTTTTTATTTCCTGGATTGTGGTCGACTATTGATTCAAGTTGTCACCAACCAGCTGACCCCAGTTGATATACTCTACATCCTTGAGGACCATATAAATAAATTGATACATCCATGTATGATAAGTCTTGGATTTTGGTTTCCTCGTGACTTTGTTTAACAACATAATTATATCCTTAATTTCTCCTTGCAAATCTATCCTAGTCAAATTCTTGGGGATTTTGGTTATGGAATTATTTAGTTTTTCCAGCCAAGAGTTGTTGAGGTGTCATGCATTGTGCTCCTCATTATTTTAGAAGACCACTTTTTCCTATTCCTTTGTCAAAGTCTTCAAGGTTGCTTTAAATGGAAATAAAAAGATATTGAATATAAAATACGAGTTGATGTTCAAAATAATATTACCATTAGGATCCATAGAGGTCTTTGTGTTAGGATCATAGTGTGTTGCACAAGCCGTAATTAGCTCTAGGTTTTACATAGAGGTTGAGAATTTGACAATGTGGGCCAACCTAAAGTTACCAATAATTCTTGATCTTTGGGTAGCACCATCCACAAATGTCTTGTGTCAAAAATACTTGAGGTCAATTTTCCCCAAATAAGTGTTTGTGATATCATGAATGGTGGAGGTAATATTGGAGACCCTATGGATTCCCTATAACTCATATTTTATTGTTGTAGGAATTTGGTCTACCTTTTCAACCTTCTCAATCATTTTGCATTAAAATAGAAAGATCCTAATGAATATCTCATTCTTATATATCACTTTTATGGCCTGGGGTTCTAAAGGGTGATAGATATTTAGAAGAGTCTTTATTAAGCCTAAAAACTCACCTAAAAGAATCCCTGGGGATGTTGGGAGTTACATATTTTCACCCAAAAAATTGAATGTTTATTATTGTAACTAGTCTAGGAATCAGATCAAAACTAGAACCTAGAACCTTAGTTTTAAAACAAGCGAGTCTCGGGTTGGGGGTGGAAAAGGAACTTGGAACTCGATTTCAAGTTCTAATTGGGCCTTGAGATCTTATTGGAAAAAACATAGAAAATTAAGATTAAATGGAGGATGGATGATAGGTCATGGGAGGAAATAAGATATTGGAACCTAGGTTCCAAGTCCCCATCGATTCCCCACATCTAATGGAAAACCTATGAGAAAATAATATTGTGAAGGGGAGCAGGTCACAAGAGGAACATAGAACTTGTAACCTAGGTTTTGAGTCCTTTGTTTCTCCCGAGGTTCATGATCGACCACATAAGTTTAAGATTAAATTGTTTGCAAGAAGTGGGTGATGGGGTGGATCTGAAACCTAGAACTTAGGATCTAATTATCGATCGAGCCTCAACACTTGATTGGAAATGGTGAAGAATAAATGAGTGTGAAAGCCAAATGAGGGAATGAGATTGGGGACTAGGTTCCAATTCCATGTTGGGACCCATTGCTTGAAATATAAAGATCTCTAGTTGAAAGGGAAACCAAAGGTCATGAGTTAAAAACTCTATGAAGATGAGCAAAGCAAGAAATAAAATAAAATCAATATAACCTACCAAAAATCGATGCAAAATGGTTCTATACCTAAGAAAGTGACGAGGAAAGAAACTAGAATCAAATCTAAACCCAAATGCGATGAAAAGAGAAAGAAATCAAAACTATAATATAGACAAACACCAAACCCTACGACTATCTAAATACACAAAAAACATACCAACCACTACCAAACTAAACATGACATAAGGAAAGAAAGGAGGAACCAAGGTAATAAAAGGAAATAAAAAATAAAACAAGAACTAAATTGGAACATAGATGTTTGGATGGAAAGATGGATGCAATTGATCGAAGAAACCGCATTGCAAGGAAGAGAAAACATGACGTCCACACACAATCAACTAAAAGCAAGAATTGACTACCATATATACCTTATCTCAATCACCCATGAGAGAAAATGATGCAATAGCACCACGTAGCTTCAAATATAAAGAGATGAAGGTGAAAGGAGGGAAAAAAGGACTAAAAAGTTTGTGGGAAAAAAATGCATGCTTGTACTATAAATGCATAGTACAAAAATGAAAAAATGTTGGGTCATGAGTCATGGGTCACATGCCGAATGAGGACTTGGAACTTGGGTTTCATTTCATGTTGAGACCCACCACCCAGAGTAGACTAAACCAAAGTAAGAGGGACTGGGTCACAAAGTGAATTGGGAGCCTAGAACATTGGTTCCAGGTTCTTGTCGAGTCCCACAACTCGATAGGAACAAAAGGGATTCCAAAGAATTTAAAAGTCTTAAGCCCTAACTAGAAGAACAAAACACAAAGGGGAGGACAAAGGTACCTACACTAACAATTTAAGCCTAACTAGAGACGCAAAAATACTAAGAGAGAGAGAACAACAAAAAGGGGTCCCCAAACTTTACAAGAAAAATGATGGGGTGTGTATATCAAAGAAATAACACCTCCAAGTAATGGATGACCATTTCTTGTGACCAATAACACTCCTAGAAAGTAAATCATATAAATCTTAATGTTGATGTCATCATAGGGGTTTTATGATCAAACGAGGTTGATTATACATGTAATCACATCTCAAATAATAACCAACTTGTCTTTATTTGACAAGTTTGGGGTATTATGTATAGTTTAGTCTAGACAATGTAAGACATTATCTAACCTCTAAATAGTGTCAAAATATAGATTTGTTTTAGAATGAGTATGATTAAAAGGCTAATTAAATTGATGACAAGTTTGATCAACAATGTCTAAATATCTGCTGAATTAAAACAAAAAAAAACATTTAATTTTAAAACTATATTAAATTAAATATTTAAGTTAACATATAATTTAAAACTATATAAATACATTATGCAAAGTTTGATTTAAAAATCCTATAATTTAAATTTATGTACATTTTCAATATCATCCAATTCATGATAACTAAAGAAAACCAATTAAAGATAAAGATTCTAGGCCAAGAAAATAATTTTTATATTTGATTAAGAAAGAGAGATTATTTTTAATAGGAACAAAAAATTATTAAACAACAATAGAAGATGAATAAAAGGATAGTTGGTTAGGCATAAAGAAATATATTCAGGTTCATTAGTTAACATGTCTTTCATCCTATTTTTTATGCTTATAATAAGTTTGATTTTTTTAGCATAGACATATATTACTATGTTTTGTACATGTCATGTAGGTTTATTCTTGAATACACATAGGGAGATTGACCAAGGAACTTCTCCTTTGACCACTAGTTTTGTAGGTGTTTCACTTTATAATTTATGTTTGTAGGTCATTTATGAAGAATCAATGAAGTTATAGTTTAAAGAATTGCATGAAATCTAGAGAAGAATCTAATCATAGAATTTTAGTGTTTTCTAAGATACTCTCCTTGCACCTAGGCACAAGGTAGCACTTGGTGACTGTATTGCACCTAGTGAAGGGTACATGATAGGACTTGACTGTTCTGTTAGGTGAAACACTGAGCATAGGGTATAAATTTTCCTCTAGGGATTCTCTATACCATGTAGTGGTGCCTCAAAATGAGAATTACATTAAAATTATTCTACAAGCTTAGAACAAACTCCTAATTCAAGCCTTTACAGTCCATAATATGTATTATAGGTGTATTGTTCCTAGTTTATATTTTCTCTCTCCCATAGTGCATCTTGATTAATCTATCACCTAATTCATATGTTTATGTCATTCTTTTCTTACTATCATGGCAGAAAGTCATATTGGAAAGTGATAAGAATGTGACCTTACATTTGCCATGAAAATTTGGAGCCTTTTAGACCTAAACAAATTTTCCTCTAGGATTTGTGACAATTTTTTTGTCTTAACATTTGATGAAATTTAGTTGGAAACCTAACATAGTAGTTCCTTGTTTAAATCTAGTTGTTCACAATCATCCTAGGTCCATATACTCTAACTATTTTTTTTATTTCATGTTTCCTAGGCTAGCATTAGTGTGTTCTTGTTTGTTACCATTTTCACATGTACAATAACTATGTATTAGATATAATTCATATGTTCTTGTTACTAGGCGTTAAATCTATTTTAAAAATACTTAGCTCTTAATTTACTAGTTTACACTTAACAACGCCACATAGACATAGTTTTAAATAATTTATCCTTTAGGTTCTTTCAAGAATAAGCCTTAACTTGAAAACCCTACTATGGGCAACCATTATAATGAAAGTATAATATTTAATGGTTTGAATTGTGTAGAGACTAACAAACTTATATTGGATATTTAATGTTCATGAAATTTATCCCAAGGAGGATCAAATTATAAATCTTAAAATACTTAATTTAAGCACACTTGTCAAACCACCATTTAAGCACATATTTCCACCTAAAAATTCACACTATATCTTGATCTCTTAGTTCTTATAGGTGGACCAACTCAAACAATCTTGTTTTAATGATGGACCATCACTCTCCACATAGTCTCATAAATTTTAGTGGGTATTTTCATACTCATGGGGAAGATGGGGGTGTTGACCATAAATCAATTGATAGGGTGATGTTCCAACGACATGTTTGATGTAGACATGTGATTAGAATATAATGAGTACTTGAGATGGTTATGCTATTCCCATGGGTTATTTGTTAAATAATTTTTTGATCACCATGATAAATATTATAAAATAACCTTCATTGATAAGGAGGATCAATCATGGGAGAAGATATGTTATAGTACATGGTTCATGACAATCATTGTAGCACATTTTTATGTAACACAAAGGGTTGAAGAAGTAATCATTGCAGATTTCATCAAAGGAAGGCCATAAATTTGGATTCAATAAATAACAAACCATCAGTAACTTATACCTTATTATACTACTTATGTTGAGAATTATTTTGGATGATAGGGTGTTTTATTCTAATCAAGTATAAGAGGCCCATATACATAAATATAACCACTACCTTCTACCTCAAGTCACTTAAGTATTGAACATCTCTCGGTTTTTGTGAGTAACATATGAGGAAGTTTTTTCAAAGTAGTTACTAATACTTGGGATTGTAGAAGCATATACAATATTATTACCATGTTGTAGCATCCATGTAATTTGCATCAATTACGTGTAAAAAGTACGAGGGTTCAACCATTGCAACATTATTTTGATATAGTTCCTAGCTCACAGGATCCATTATAATATGTCTTGATCATAATAATAGATTTCAACTTGGAAATTTTTATTTGATAGAAAAAATTGCAAAATATAAGGGTCCATCATTAAGACTAACATGGAAAGTACACTAAGGAAACTCTACTCCTTATTATATGATTTAAAGTGCGATAACATAATAGAGTGTTCTACTTAGTGTAGGTTGATGTCATGGCTAAGCAATTCACTGTGTTGGGGTCTTGAACGAAATGGTTCATCATTTCTATTGATTTTAGGTGAAACCTATTCAGCCAAATAGGTTTCACTTGAAATATATCCGATCAAATGTATCATGCCATGCACACTCTATGTTAGAGCCACCTAGTTTTGGGTGAAACGTATTTGGTCAAATAGGTTTCGCCTAAAACTCTTTTTCTATAAACTATTTTGTTGGTTGAAAGTGTGACACAAGTTTGTGCTTTTACTCTCTTGTTAAAATAATGGATATGTCTAAGCTTTCTCCAAACAAGGCTAAAATATAAGTGCTTACCATTACATACGTGATCATTCTAAGGATAGATTTATTATGTCGAGACATCAAATTCAAGATCTTATAAATAAAGCAATGGTATAGGTTGAAACTATTTACAAGAGTGCGTCTACTTTATTTAATGAAGCCAATCATATGTAATTGAATGAAAAGGATTATTTTCATGCTAGTGATGGTAATAATATTAGTTTTTTTTAATATAAAATACCATATGTTGAGATTATGTGTAAGGGAAAAGAGACAACACATGATATAACATCTAAGTTGGTGCTTTCAAAGCATACATCACATCTGATATCTTCACATCACACTTTTGTTCTCAGCGACACAGTTTGTGATGACATAGATAATTCCATGAGGGGCATGGGTTACAATATATTTTTTCCAAGTACATGGAAATAAAGTTACATGATGGGGATGAATTTATTTGTTATATTTCTTATCTATTTCTCTTAATATATGTTACATATTATGCTTTCATTTTCCTTTCTTTACTTTATGTTTAAATGTTTTGTTGCTTTCATGTTCTTAGTTAGCACGTGGATGATTCAAGGACACCTTTAGTGGTGTATTTTGGCACAAGTGACTTTGATTATCTTCTACGGTTCATTGTTATTTTTTGTGTTTTCATTTTTTGTCTTTTCTTAGCATTATTTCACATAGATTTGGGTGATTGAAAGTATGGAGTGAGTGGCAACCACTCTCATCAAGTTTTGACCAAAAGCATAACTTGTTTGATTTATGTTTTTTATTTGGATTTTTACTTATTCCTTGTATGTTGTTAGTTTTCTTCCCTATATTTTCCATTATTTCATGTTTCGTTTTCACTTTGGCCTTTTGATAATGTTATGTTTGTTGTGAGTCTCCTTTTCTCACATTTTTCATTATTGTTTTTGTTATCAATAGAGGTGCACCCGGATGCGAAAGCAAAGATGCTTTGCAATCCTGTGTAACATGGGAAAACTTTCAGGTTGTGGGTACCCTATGTTGAAAGTTAACCTCTGGATTATAGGTTGGCTTCCTTTATGATTTTCTAATGATTGACTGTAATTTTGAAGGAAAAAGGAAGAAGGCTTGAATTAAATGCATAAACTAAACTTTAAACTGTGATGATGCACCTAAATGATGATAAAAATTACATAACGATTCACAATTATTCTTGAAAATCTATTTACACAATTCAAAAATGGCTTCACAAAAGTGTTTCTTAAGATGGCCAAACAATTCGATACTTCAAAAAGGAAAACAAATTCTCACAATTTGAAGTTCAAAATGAAAATAATGCACTACCTAAGACCTGTGAAGGATGTATGACAATGAATAAGACAAACTTAAAGGTTTGGATAATTAAAACATAATAACTTCATCAGACTATTCATAGAGATACTTTTCATTATTCCTGAAGAGGTAAAATTATGGATTCTAAAAGAGAATAACAGGGAAACACTACATAAAAACTCCAAAATTAACCTATAGAAATTGCCTACATTAAATATGATCAAGGAACTAGATTTGCTTGACGAAGAACCTATGAAAATTAGGCTTGCACAGCTTATGGCGCTAGAAGAAACAAGAAAAGAGGCATTAAGAAATCTGGAAGTTCATCAAGCTCAAATGAGGAGGACATTTGACAGAAAAGTTGTCCAGAGAACTTTCAAAGAAGATCTGGTATTTAAATGGGATGAACTCAAGAGAAGACCAGGAAAGCATACAAAGTTTGATGCCATGTGGGATGGCCTATATATCTTAAGAGAATGCAAACAAAATAATGTGTTTCAGCTCTCAAAGTTGGATGGCGAGGTGTTGTCAATCCCTGTCAACGAGATTCACCTAAAACAATGTTACTGAAGATCAAAATTTTGCAAATGTATATAGTAGAGTAGTTTTCTGCTTTCAATAAGTGCTCATTTCACAGTAGTTTCATTTTAGTTTTGTTTGTTTTCAATAAGTGCAGTTTCTGTACGGTTTTCTGATTGTCTTAAGCAAAGTTATGATAATTTTCTTTTAGCTTTTTGTTTGTTGTTGTATTATTTCACACAGCTGAGTTATAGAGGTTTTGAGTCATAAAAGGATAGAAAATGGACTCCATGCCCAATGGATATATAACGCAATTGATCTGGCATGCTTAGCAGGCAAGCACCCAGCAAAAATTGCCAAAATATTACCAAAATTTTCACCTTAGCTCAATTTGGTAGAGCTAGAACAATTGGTTACATTAAGGTGAAAGGTACATCCTTTTTATGTTGATTGTTCATTCGCATTGAAGGATTTAAAATAAAATTCAGTTCATTATGCAAGGATTCACAATAGAAAATTTATCAAAGTTGCATAGTAATGTTGCTTTTTATTCATTTCAAAATCAAATAACATACAAGATTGCATAAACATCTTTGTTTCATGCTTTGAAGAGAGAAGTAATGTTTAAAAGTCCCACACAAGTCATGGGATATGACTCAATTAATTCAATGCAACAAAAGGAAGTAAGCTATACATTTGAAGATGAGAAATAACAAAGGAAAACATGAGAGCCTGATCAAGCACCCTTTCAGCCAAATAGACCACCTTATCAGGCTAACTACCAAGGACAGAAAATAAATTTCAATGCTAGGCTTAATCAGCCATATAATCATAATGTTGTCAGCTCTTTTAAAGAGCTTGTACCTGTGTAAAACAACTTAGCACAAGATTATGTGTGGTGTTATCCCTGTAATCAGCCTCAGAAAAAGATAATCAAGTTGTTCATCAGAAAAATCAAGCTTCTACAGCCCAACAGGAGCAAGTTCAGCCTTCTACAGCTCAAAATGTTCAAATTTTACCAAGACAGCAAGTTGTGCTAGCAAATGAACAACCAAAGGTTCAATCTCAACCTCAAATAGCACAAACAGAGGCTGTTGTTCCAAAAGTACAGCCAAAGGTTAGTGGTACTATTAATATTGTTGAGCATATGAGAAAAGCTATAGTTACTATGACCATGTTAGATGCTTTACATCTTCTTGGGCAGAAAGAAAGTTTGCAAGAGGCTTTAGCCAAAATATCAATTTCTGATGAACCACAAAGGAGCAGCCTAGAGTTCTTGCAAATAGTACAAAAGTGAAGACTAAACAACCAACACAAGAGGTAAAACCACCACCGTTTTATGTCAGTTTAATTATTGGTGATAGCACAGTGCATAATTGCATGATAGATTCAAGAGCAAGCAACTTCGTTATGCCCAAGTAGCTGGTAGATAAGTTAGGAATTGAGTATGAGCCATTGCCAAAAGGGGTAGTTCAATTAGATGGTACAACCATCAAGTTTGTTGGGATTATCAAAAGTCTACCTCTTACATTGCACGCTTGTCCCAACTTTTCAATTCCACAAGATCTATACGTCATTGATCTCCCACCATTTTTTGCCATTTGCCTTTCCAAATATTTTACAACAAAGTTAGATGGATATTTGTCGTCAGATTGGTCACATGTGTTTCAGGACCAGATATGGTACTAGAGTGACTGTCAAATCAGAGCCATAGGCTAACGACCATATTGAGCCTTATGTTGCAAATCCTATAAATGCAAACCTAGCCATCCATGAGTATGATGATCAATCCATGACCCTTGACCCCAGTGTACCCATTGAAGGCATACCCGACATAAATTTAAACGAGTGGGCAACTGAGAATCACGAGGTTGATCCATTCAGCCACATGGACGAGGTAGGTTTGGGCATTTACATGATTCAGGACCTTATGTGATTATTCCAAATCTGGTCAAAGAGGAAATACAACCAGAACAACAGATTGAGCAGCTTTGGAAGTTGTATTATGACGGTTCAAGGAGTAAAGTAGGTGTTGGTGGAGGAGCCATTCTCGTTTCACCTAATGGAGAGAGGTATTTTTCAACACTTCACTTTTCTTTTAGCTATTCTAACAATACATATGAGTGTGAGGCATTAATTCATGGCCTAGAATAGGCCAAAAAGAAAGGTATCAAATGTCTCCAAGTATTCGGTGATTCAGAGTTGAAAGAAAATCAGGTAAGAAACCTGAATGTAACTAAAAATGATTTGTTTAAACTATACAAGCACAAAACTTGGGATTTAATAGAAGAATTTGATGCTTTTAACTTGTTGTCTATTCCTAGAAATCTAAATAAAGAGGCAGATAGACTTACTGCCATAGGATCACAATATGACATACCAACTGATATACACAATGTTGAGGTACAACAATATGTCAAGGTGGTAGTAAGACCATCTGTACCTGATAATAACATTAGTTGGTAGGTTTTTAACAGCGATGAGCAAATAATCAATTTTCTGATAGAAGTAGAGTTTTCTGTTGGAAACCAGCAAAAGCTTGAGCAACAATATGAGAATCAAATCTTGCAGTTGAAGTCTAATAAGCTTCCCAAGGGATTGGTAACCCTTGAATCAATTTTCAACACTAATGATCAGTTTAGAAAAGATAAATCCAACATCACAATGAAAGAAGAACATTATGAACTAATTAAAATTTTCAAAGATAAGCTTCTTAAGCTTAGAAAAGTTTGTACCAAAGAAGAACAAAAAGCCTTTGTCTTGCTTTTCCAAGAATTCAGTGACATATTCGCTTGGAATTTTAGAGATCTGAAGGGTTTTAACTCCGAGTTAGCTCAACACACAATTGAATTAGAACCCAACGTGAAACCAGTGAGACAGAAGCAAAGGCCACTTAATCCCAAGCTGGAACACCTTATGAAAATAGAGTTAAATAAGCTGGTTGAAGGTTGTATTGTCTTTCCAAGAAAGCATACCTCTTGGGTTTCCAACTTGGTGCCTGTTAGGAAAAAGAACAGAGAGATAAGGCTATGTGTGGATTTATGTGATCTAAACAGAGCTTCACTTAAAGATCACAATTCACTGCCTTCAATGGAGCAGATATTGCAGGTTGTTTTAGGTTCAGAAAGGTTCTCATTGCTGGATGGTTATTCAGGGTATAACCAAATTTTGGTTAAAAGGAGGATCAATATAAAAACAACCTTTACCACCAAGTGGGGTATTATGGCTTACAAAAAGATGCCCTTCAGATTGTCTAATGTAGGGGCAACGTTTTAAAGGGCAATGGATATGGCCTTTCAAGGCCTTATTAACAAGTTTGTTTTGGTATACTTAGATGATATTACTATGTTTTTGAAGAAAGCTAACGAACACTTTGTGCATTTAAGGCAGATCTTTGAAAGATGCAGAGAGTACAGGGTGTCACTAAACCCCGAAAAGAGCATTTTTGCAGTCCATGAAGGAAAGATTATGGGTCATATTGTTTCAAAGCATAGTATCACCATTGACCCAAAACGAATCACTACAATTTTAGCTTTACCACTGCCTACTCATAAAAAGGGTCTGTAGAGTTTTCTAAGCAGGATTAACTTCATTAGGAGATTCATTCCTAACATTGCAGCTTTATTGCAACCACTTACAACCATGCTGAAGAAAAACATTCAATTCAGCTGGACAAAGGAAGGTAGGAACAATTTTGAACAAATTAAAGAGGCACTTACAGTAGCCCCAACACTTATAAATCCAAATTTTGATAAAGATTTCATATTATATGCATTTGGAAGTGTTGATACAATTTCAACCATGCTCTGTCAGCAAAATACAGAAGGACTAGAGCAGCCTATGGCTTTCTTTAGTCAAGTTTTGCATGATTATGAAGCTAGATATTCATTTGTAGAGAAGCATGTTTTAGTTGTAGTTAGAAGCCTTAAAAAAATTAGGCATATGTTGTCAAATAATAAAATACAGTTGTTGGTCGCACATCCAACAGTCAAAGATTTTCTGCTCAACAAAGACATTAATGATAAGAGATCAGTCTAGATCACAAAAGTGATGGAGTATGATATTGAAATTAAAGTCACAAAGTTGGTTAGAGGCAAAGGCCTATGTGAATAGCTCGCTGTTAATGAAGAAAACAACCAAAAAAATGATCAACAAGCTAAAATAGTGCTTAATAATGAGGAATCAGTTGTTGTTCTAGTTACAACAACAAATTAGATTCAACAGATGGTACATTATCTGCATACAAGTGACTATCCTGAAGGTTTGGACAAGTCCAAACGAAGGTATTACAAGCTTCAAGCCATTCCTTTTGTTGTAATTAATGGAATTTTGTATACAAGCGATTATAATAATGTTTTGGTCAGATGTGTTGAACTAGAACAAATTGAAAAAGTTTTGAAAGAATTTCATGACGGGTCATCTGGAGGCCACTTTGCACCAAGAACAATAACTCTGAAGATAATGAGAGTTGGGAATTATTGGTCTGAATTATTTAAAGATGCCCATGCTTGGGATAGAAAATGTAACAGTTGTGCAGTGTTTGTAGGAAAACAAAAGCTTGCAGCTTTGCCTTTACATCCAATTCAAGTGGAACAACCCTTCGGCAAGTGGGGACTTGACTTCATTGGTCCCATAAATCCACCTTCAATTGTTGGGCATAAGTGGATATTAACAACAACAAACTACTTCACAAAGTGGACTGAAGCAGTTGCACTAAAGGATGCAAACGAGACATCCGTCTTAAATTTTTATCAAGACTCGGTTTCCAAGTTTGGTACACCATATTCGATAATTTTTTATAATGATTTAGCATTCATAGGTTTAAAAGTTTTAGATTGTGATATTGCTATCAGGATTCAACCGTGTAGTTTTCGAGTCAAACTCATTGACCCATGTTTCATGAGTAGTGGTTCACAAGAACCCATCTCTTATGATAATGAATGGTCCACTTAGCACTCATTGCATCTAGGTGATGCTCACATAGGTGAAGCACTGGGTCATCTTGGGAGGTCGCCCATCCCAGTACTGCTCCAACTCAAGCGCACTTAACCACAAAGTTTTCCCCAAAGTTAATCCCAGTGCTTAGCTTGTAACCCCATTTGCAAAACCTTCAGCAAGTGTTGTGCTTTATGAACCATCCATTATAGAGCCCCTTTAGCTCATCAATTGATAAGTAAGAGGTATTTTCCACGTGTCAAATTATGATATTGCTATCAGGATTCAACCATGTAATTTTCGAGTCAAACTCATTGACCCATGTTTCATGAGTAGTGGTTCACAAGAACCCATCTCTCATGATAATGAATGGTCCACTTAGCACTCATTGCATCTAGGTGATGCTCACAGAGGTGAAGCATTGGGCTGTCCCGAGAGGTCACCCATCCCAGTATTGCTCCAACTCAAGCGTGCTTAACTACATAGTTTTCCCCAAAGTTAATCCCACTTAGCTTGCAACCCCATTTGCAAAACCTTCGACAAGTGTTGTGCCTTATGAACCATCCATTATAGAGCCCCTTTAGCTCATGATTGGGAGGTATTTTCCCACAGTGTCCAAATTATGATGTGCTCTATTAGGATTGACTATAGCAGTTTCCTGAGTCAAGAGCTCATTTGGCCGTGTTTCATGAGTAGTAGCTGCAAGAACCCATATCTCATTATATTAGATAGTTCATAAGGCTGCTTACTTGCTGGGAGTTTTGCAAGTAGGGTTTGCACCCAAGCTAAGTGAAGTTAACTTTAGGAAAACTTTGTAGTTAAAGCACTTGAGTTGGAGGCGATTACTAGGATGGAGTGACCTCAGGGGCTTGATCACTTCCTATGCAGCCAGGCATCACCTAGATCACGATGAGTTAAAATTAAGACCATTCGATATCATGAGAGATGGGTTCTTGTGAACCACTACTCATGAAACATGGTCAATGAGTTTGACTCGAAACTACACGGTTGAATCCTGATAGCAATATCATAATTTGACACGCTGTGGAAAAATACCTCCTACTTATCAATTGATGGGCTAAAGGGGCTCTATTATGAATGGTTCATAAGGCACAACACTTGCTGAAGGTTTTGCAAATGGGTTTGGCTAGGTGGGATTAACTTTGGGAAAACTTTTATTGGTTAAAAGCGCAGAGTCCCTGGAAATGATGCTAGGATGGAAGTGGCCTCCACAGGGCTGATGATTAGCAGCCTTTGTGAGCGTACCTAGATGATAGCAGGTGCTAAGTGGACCATTCATTATCATGGAATATAGGTTTCTTGAACCCTTTTTCTCGGAAACCTTAAGGTCAATGAGTTTGACCTTCGAAACTTCTGCAGTTGAATCATTAAGCGATGCCCTTAATTTGTGCAATGGAAAATACACTCCTACTTTCAATTATTAGGCTAAAGGGGCTCTATAATGGATGGTTCATAAGGCACAACACTTGCTAAAGGTTTTGCAAATGGGGTTGCAAGCTAAGTGGGATTAACTTTGGGGAAAACTTTGTGGTTAAGCACGCTTGAGTTGGAGCAGTATTGGGATGGGTGACCTCCCAGGACGGCCCAGTGCTTCACCTCTGTGAGCATCACCTAGATGCAATGAGTGCTAAGTGAACCATTCATTATCATGAGAGATGGGTTCTTGTGAACCACTACTCATGAAACATGAGTCAATGAATTTGACTCGAAAACTACACGGTTGAATCCTGATAGCAATATCATAATTTGACACGCTATGGAAAATACCTCCTACTTATCAGTTTCAAATTGGTCAGTAAAGCATAATATTTATCTAAATACTTCTTCAAATTATTACCCTCGAGGTAATGGACAAGCAAAGTCCACTAACAAGAATTTGATAAAGATCATAAAGAAGATAATCCAGGATAATCAGAGAACCTGGCATGAGAAGTTGAAACTAGCCCTTTGGGTTGATAGGATTACACCTAAAAGAGCAATAGGTAATTCACCTTACGTTCTGACATATGGTAAATAAGCTAAAATTCCTATCTTAGTTGAGTTTCCTACATTAATTATGATCAAGGAACTAGATTTGCTTGATGAAGAACCTATGCAAATTAGGCTTGCACAACTTATGGAGCTAGAAGAAATAGGAAAAGAGGCATTAAGAAATCTAGAAGTTCATCAAGCTCAGATGAAGAGGACATTTGACATAAAAGTTGTCCAGAGAACTTTCAAAGAAGGAGATCTAGTATTTAAATGGGATGAACTCAAGAGAAGACCAGGCAAGCATACAAAGTTTGATGCCATGTGGGATGACCCATATATCATAACAAAATGCAAACAAAATAATGCATTTCAGCTCTCAAAGTTGGATGGCGAGGTGTTGCCAATCCCTGTCAACGGGATTCACCTCAAACAATGTTACTGAAGATCAAAAGTTTGCAAATGTATATAGTAGAGTAGTTTTATGCTTTCAATAAGTGCTCATTGCATAGTACTTTCATTTCAGTTGTGTTTGTTTTCAATAAGTGCAGTTTCTGCACGGTTTTCTAAATCTGTCTTAAGCAGAGTTATGATAGTTTGCTTTCAGCTTTTTGTTTGCTCCTATATTGTTTCACACAGCTGAGTTATAGAGGTTTTGAGTCATAAAAGGACAAAAAATGGACTCCATGCCCAATGGATATACAAGGCAACTGATCTGGCATGCTTAGTAGGCAAGCACCCAACAAAAATTGCCATAATGTTACAAAAAATTTCACCTCAACTCAATTTGGTAGAGCTGGAACAACTGGTTACATTAAGGTGAAAGTTACATTCTTTTTATTTTGATTGTTCGTTTGCATTGAAGGATTTAAAATAAAATTCAGTTCATTATGCAAGGATTCACAACAATTTTTTTATCAAAGTCGCATAGTAATGCTACTTTTTATTCATTTCAAAATAAAAGAACATACAATATTGCATAAACATCTTTGTTTCATGCTTTGAAGAGAGAAGTAATGTTTAAAAGTCCCACACAAGCGATGGGATATGACTCAATTAATTCAATGCAACAAAAGGAAGTAAGCTATACATTTGAAGATGAGAAATAACAAAGGAAAACATGAAAAGAGAACATATCCATCATTGTCTGGCTATGTTGGCGTTGATTGTTGATTCTTTAGTCTTCAGATGGCTCTTCGTGTCTTCAGCTCCTCTCATATCCGATCCTCAGAAGACTTGCAATTGATTAGAAAAAAGTCTTGTTAGAGCTTCATATATGAACCTGATCATGTATTCTATCAAAAGACATATAGCTTACAACAATGAACCATTAAATCATTTAAGCCATCAAAAGATAAATAGCAAAGGAATCAACATCAGATGAAAATTGAATCCACTATTTTTATCTAATTTGTTTGTTTAATGTGCAGGAACAGGTACATATTTTGTAAATGATTCAACGTTTTAGTATGTGGGATAAAATGTGGCTCCCACAATGGTCGAGCCCATCATACTAAAGGTACTATGATTTTCACATAATAAACCATAAAGATGTATACAATGATAACATAAAATTACCAGAGCAGAGCAACTGTTCATCTAATTAGAAAGATGGATCATCATTGAAAATTCATAACAACAAGTGGTCTTGTATCATTTAACAAGACAAACAAGTGCTCCTGCTCTAGTAATTGTATGTAACAAAACAAATACTCTCTATATGAATTAACAAATGAAAAGCATGCACAATAGATGTAAAAAACAATCATATAAAGTTAATGAGATTGCTGCCACAAAGCTAATAAAGACATAATCATGCTAGAACAACTAGTAAAGCAACAAACTTGCAAATTTATGTGGGACAGGTATGTTTTCATCATCACGTGAATTCATATGGAAGATACAATGGTCATTTGTTTATATCTATAGGAGTCTTTCGCTTGTATTTTGGCATAATGATAAACCAAAGTTCATAATGCAAGTGAAAGTACATGTACATTGAATGACAAGGACAACCACATTACAATCTGAATAGTGGCAGCGTACTAAATAGTCATAGGACTATGAGATGTGCAAGAGTTTATCATAAGCAGAACATATTGTCATATTTTCTCTCAAGGAGGTCTTCATATTATAAAATTTCATAATACTTGAAGCAAAGCCTCGTCATAAGACAGTGAGTCATCAAGAATGCTTTTACGGTTTTTGAAACATAAACATTACAATGGCATTCAAAAGCAGTGTATCATATGGAAACATTATGCAACATACAATAGCCAAATAGTGTGGATATCAATCAAGGTGATTCTTAAGTGTGGATAAGCAATCATAAGACATTTACAATTTATTTTTAACAATCATAAAAGGAGCAGTAATTAAGCAATGAGTTCCCTTCAATGCACAATGGCCAACAAAAATAACAGTTACAACCTTTGAACAAATTCCTCATCAGAGGTGGTATTCCAGGTAGTAAAATAGTGATGATGCAAATAATAATGATGGAAATTTAAATATGCTTTTGCACGAATGAGGAGATAAGTATAAATAGACTGAATTATATAAAGATAGTGAATCGTCAAGGAGACATTTACAAAATTTCAAACGATAGGTTACAATGTCATTCAAAGAGCAGTGTAAGTCTTCAAGGATACATTCTTCGAGATCCACATGGAAGAATAAAACCCCTATGTCAGGCGCTATAGATTATTTCCAAACCCATTTCACGCAAGGGTTTCAAGGAAATAAACATTATTTGTCAGATTCTGAAAAGTGTGCAAGCCATGTTATTTATAGAGGGCCAAGTTGACAAAACATGATTTCTTTCATTCCTTGAACAAAAAATCTTCATGGCAGCTAGGTCACTTAAGGGTTTTTATATTTATTGTAAAATGCAGTGAAAATCATACCCATAAATGAACAATACAAGATCATGGATGCAACCTTACATACAGGAGTGTTATCTTTTTATTTTTCTCTTTGTCACGTAAAAAAGCAACAAGAGATGGTGAAAGCTCCAAAAGTTTCCAACAAACAAAAAAAACACAATTTATGTTCTTATGGTTGTGGCTTGGGTAAAGCTTTTTCTTCATAAGGACACATAACCCACATGGGGTTTGCACCAAAAGGTCAAAATGGTAAAGGAAATGTAGATATTATCATTATCTTATCCTCAATGAGTTCAAATTGAGCTTATTATATAGAAAATGGTGAAATTATTGCCATATTTCCATCCATGGCTAAACCACTTTAATACCGGTAAATATCAACAAAGATAAGTGGCTGCTGTAGTCGCCGTGTAAAACCAGAATTCCGGTAGGTCAATCAAAAGTTGATTTTGGGATGTCTCAAATATTATTTTAAGCTCAAATATTAAATCAGTCAGACTTGGTCATAATCATTTGAAGGGGAGCCCGTGATTTTTTTTGTCAAGTTCAATTTATTAATTTGAATTGAAGTAAATAATACTTGACTTAGTTTGCATGGAGTAAATCAAAGAGCAAATGGAGTATGACTTGACTTAAGTTTTCCACTTATCTTCATTGCATGACATTAGACAAATAAGATAGTCATATAATTAAATATTAATGTTCTTTTTACCTTAATATTTAACATGTAAATGTAAAGGAGAATAAATACATATTAAATATTAAAATAATCATATTGATTACTTTTAATGTTTAATCATATGATTACCTTTTTCCCAAGATCATGCAAAAATACAAGTAAAGTGAACTGAAGATCCAATCATGCAAAATGGGGCAAATGGTGGAGTTTTCTTTTAGTTTCACATCAGTTTTTGGGTGCTTTTGATCATGCACATTAAGAGTAGTTTACAACATTTTGAGTTCAGTTTGCCTCAGTTGTGGGCCCTCTTTTCAAGGCTTTTCTTCTTTGCTCGTGAGGAAGATATTTTTACTTTCAGTTCACTTTTAGTGCCACCTCCATGCACTCATGATCCATTTTGAGATGCACTTCAGTTATATACATTGTGACAATGAGTTTTGAGCTATTTAAGCTCAGTTTACAACATTGGTGGGTCCAATTTTTAGGTAGTTTTGATTTTGCTCGTGGATAACTTTGGAGTTCACATATGTTGACTTGAGTTATCTCCTCTTGGCTTTTTGAAGCCCTTTATTGTATATAGGAAAAGGACTTAGTCTTTTTTCCTTAGTTCTTGATTTTATTTGCCTTTGCACTTTGCAGAGAGAGATCTTGTAACTTAGATTTTTACACAGTTAATATTATGCAATAGTTTCTATAGGTTAATTTTGGAGTTTTTATGTAGTGTTTCCTTGTTATTATCTTTTAGAATCCATAATTTTACCTCTTCAAAAATAATGAAAAGTATCTCTATGAATAGTCTGATGAAGTTATTGTGTTTTAATTATCCAAACCTTTAAGTTTTTCTTATTCATTATCATACATCCTTCACAGGTCTTAGGTAGTGCATTATTTTCATTTTGAACTTCAAATTGTGAGAATTTGTTTTCCTTTTTGAAGTATCAAACTATTTGGCCATCTTAAGAAACACTTTTTGTGAACCCATTTCTGAACTATGTAAACAAAATTTCAAGAATAATTGTGAATCGTTATGTAAATTTTATCATCATTTAGATGCATCGCCGCAGTTTAAAGTTCAGTTTATGCATTTAATTCAAGCCTTCTTCCCTTTTCCTTCAAAATTACAGTCAATCATGAGAAAATCATAAAGGAAGTCACCTATAATCTAGAGGTTAACTTTCAACATAGGGTACCCACAACCTGAAAATTTTCCCATGTTACACAGGATTGCAAAGCATCTTTGCTTTTGCATTCGGGTGCACTCCTGTTGATAAAAATTTCACCTTCTATAGTATGTTCATGGCTTATCCCATATTCCTTGTTAGAATTGTGAAAAACCACAAGCCACAAGATCAAACAAAAAATAGATACACCTTCCATGCAAGAGATCTACAAACAATATGTGCAATATTCCTCAATAAAAAGAAGCTATAGAAGCAAGAGACTATAAAAAATATATGAAAGCTTGAGCGATAATTACAATGACGGTTGAGTGTTATATATGAGCAAAACCCTAAAAGCATTAGCTTAAGTGCATGAGAATAAATTAGACTAATAATAAATTAAAGGCTAATTAATTATTAGCTAACACATGATTACTCTAACAACCCCCCTTAAGATGAACTTAGGGAGTAGCTAAAATCCCTAAAAAGAATGCATGATGGGTCTCAAAAAATAAGGCCTGGTGAGGTACCCATGTACAAACAAAAGATCTCTCAAAATTGGAGAAAATTTGAGAAAAACCCTATGGGAGAAAAATCCTCTCCAAAAGAGAGAAAGGAAAATGAAGGACTAAAAAGCCTCCAAATCAAGGTGTGAAGGACTAAGAAGCCTCCAACCAAACAATATCCTGAAAAAGAGGAACATGTAGAACATCACAGAAGCATGAAGCTGTAGACTGTTGTCAAATGATGACTGCTATGGTGCTAAAATGAAGAACATCCTCTAAAACAAATGATGATTAGGATTAAGATAACAAAAAATTGAATGAGTGCCCTGAATGGCACTACTCGAACCAGATGGAAAACAAAGGCAAACATCTAGAAATCGAAGATACAAATGTCAAGATCTAAGGAGACTATAATCTCCATGAGTGCCCCCAATGACACTACTTGAATCAGATGGAAAACAAAGGCAACATTTGGAAGTTGAAGATACATGTGGTACACAAATTTGCATGAGTGACCCCAATGACACTACTCAACATGCAATATGCAAGTCAACAATACAAGTACCAATAGTTTGAAGAACACTGATCATAAGAGAGACAATAATTTGCATGAGTGTCCCCAACGACACTACTCGAATTATATGGCAAACAAAGGAAAATGTTTGGAACTCGAAGATACAAATGGTACATGAATATGTATGAGTGACCAAAAACAACACTGCTCAACATGCAAGATACAAGTTGAAAATACAAGTACCTAATAGTCTCTGATGAAATGAAAATGGAAGGTTGCCTCCAAAAATAGGAATGCAAGAATGCCCATATGGTAAATTCTCCAACTCACTGAAATGCATGTAACCAGGCGTTGATATATGTTGCATCTGAAAGTACATAGGAATAAGAACTAGATACATAGATCACTCTAATGCGAAACCAAGCAAGCATTAGCACCAATAGTAGAAACCCCCCCATAATCCTGAAAAGGGAGAGCTGAGACAGGATCACTGAAACTGCGTGAGTCCAAGAAGTGCATGTAGGAGAAACAACCTACAAATAAAAGGGTGTGAAAACTAATGCACACACGCATGAGGCAAGAATCACTAGCACTGTTGTCGTGGAAAGGACACTCACTTGACAAAGGTGTGATGGAAAACCAAAGGAAAATATCAACCCCCCATGACACTTTATATCATAGTGCGAATACAAAAGGCACAACAGGATGTGCAAAATTCCTAAAAAATATACACCAGAATGGCACTTTATCTTAGTGTGTCTACAAAAGAGAATGTGCATAAAAAGATGTCTACAGTGCCTAAATAGGATAGATTACTGGAAATACATATAGAACAACCAAAAATGAGTCATCCCATGCAAATGAAAGGTTTCCAGGATTTAAGACTTCCAAGTAATTCACTAGAATGGAAAAACACAAAAACCTGAATAAAATGTACTTGAAGAGTAATATAGAAAAGGTGCATGGATAATTGTGAAGATCTCTGAAATATGGTTCCAACACCACTAGAATCATGAAAAATGAAGAAACTGGTCAAAAGTTATGAGCTAAGGACTAAAAACAACACCTTTGACTTCAATAGGCTATAAAATGCTCTAGCAACAAAAAAAAGGTGATGAGACCCACACCACTAGAAATTTGGTAGAATCAACTTTCCGATGATATTCTATTTGTCGAAAAAGGATATCATACGCCCAAGTTATGGCCAAAAGAAAAAAACTACTCCTTAGAGCCAAAGAAGGGTCAAAAGGGGACTATATACAGTCTGTACCGTTGACGTCATGCCAACGTCAGCATCAGTATAGATGACATCATGTTGATAGTAGTAGGAATATTCAGAAGAATACTCCCTTTTCTCGGGGAAAAAAATTGCCCCCTATAGCAAAAATCGGTGATGGAATATTCCTAAATCACCGAAATATTTGGAAAAGATTCCTTTAATCATTAAAATCTCTGCCCATGTTGGGAATGTGTCGTGTCTATCGAAAAGGTGAAGCACAAGCTAGTAAAGGAAAAAACGTGTTGCCAAATATTTTTAGAAAATAGGCCAGAAAGATTAAAAAAGGTTGTCATACTTGGGTAGCCTACACATGAAAAAGGTGCCCCTTGTTTTTTTTATTTTCAAAAAACTTTTTTTTGAAGATTTTACACTATTTTTATTTTTATTTTTGAAATTCTTTAAAAGAATTCAAAAAAATTGATGACCACCCCTTTCTTTTTAATTTTTTTTTTTTCGTTTTTCATGTCTTGGGGGTCGTACGACTCCTAGGGTAAATTTTTTTTGCCTTAGAAACACCCGATGGTGAAATTGGACAAATTTATAGTCAAAATTCATGGAATGGGCCTCCTAAACCAACGATGAGGTCCTTTTCGTGCCAAAATGCACCGAAAATGCAACTACCCTCTAAATCTGGAAAAAAAAGTAACTGCTTCAAACCCTCACAAATTTGACATCTGGAATCCAAATCAGGAAAAACAAAAGGCAAATATGACTTTCTTGACAACTCTGAATCCAATGGAAGACTCTGTTTTGATCCTAAATGCACCAAAAATTTCCCACCTCCGAAATTTGCAAAAAAGGCAAAGGGGATTTGGATATGAAGTCTATAACCATTGTTGAAGAAAAAAATCTCATAAATCAAGAAGGGGTTTGATGAATCCACACTCTAATACCATGTTAGAATTGTGAAAAACCGCAAAACCATGAGCCACGGGATCAAATAACAAACAAATACACCTTCCACGTAACAGATCTGCAAACAATATGTGAAATATTCCTTAATAAGAAAAAGCTATAGTAGCAAGAGACTATCAAAAAGATATGAAAACTTGAGCGATAAATATAATGAGGATTGAGTGTTATATAGGAGCAAAACCCTAAAAGCATAAAAGTACTCCTAAGTTTAACTTAAGTGTGTGAGAATAAATTAGACTAATAATTAAATAAAGGTTAATCAATTATTAGCTAATGCATGATTACTCTAACATTCCTTACATATTATGATTTTCCTCACTCAAGGGCATCCTCTTTATGATTGATATTTTATTAGACATTGGTGTTATTCTGCTTGCGTTTATGGTATGCATTATATTCTTATAATGTTTATAGCTCATGATTGCTTACTTGCATGCTACATGTTTTCCTGTACTTATCGTGCCTATCTTTTATAATATCATGTTCACGCATGTTTGTGATTACAATGTTTACATGTTGTAATCACATTTTTATTTCATGATTCCATGCTTTCATGTTACAATACTACTTCCTAGCATGGTTACATCTTATACTCGTCTTTATTTATCATCCTCACTAGAGGCATCTATCTCCCCTTAAACATGCTTTGCACAATGATATCTTAAATTACACATGCTTACATGATTCTTACATAGCACATGACTTTTATTACTTATTTATGCTCCTCATTAGGGGCAACAATGGGAGTCACCTTGCTTCATTTTTCACACATTCTTTCACAATCACGCAATATGACAATTGTTAATTGTTAATAAAAATGCAATATCCTACACGTTTAGTTGGTTTTATATGGTCATACATTTTTCTCCTTTCCTCCAATTCCCTACATTTGTTAAATGCAAACAATTAGAGTGCACATATAATGTTAATAATGTTATTTTAACAAGTATGGTTGCAATGACTAGGTCATGGTCATATCTATTCCAAATGGAATCACATTGCTTCTTTTTCTATAGGAAGAATCATATTTCCATTCTAGATAAAATCTCTTAGGCATATTTTTTATTTTACATTTTGATCATTGAAATTTCAAGCAAGTTGTAGTTTGTGCCTATTTTAAATGAATGCCAAATGCTACTCATTGGAAATTTTATATTTTACAAATTTCAAGATGGACCACTCATTGCAAGGATAATATACATAATCAAAATCCACATCTATATCCTTTTTTATGAGTGCATATTTACTTTCACGTCGAATATTTGTTTTACTTTGATATGCATCTTCATAGTAGTTCACATGCAAGTCAAAATAAGGGCAAAATGTAGTGGTGAAAAATGCACACCTTGCACTTTTTCCTTCATTTCGGGTTCATTTAGGTAGGGTTGTCCTTAGCACATTGACTAGGTTACAAGTGACACCTTATAGTGCAAAATATTGGTAAAGAACTTGAATCCAACATGATATCTTCTACACAAATCTTAGGGACCAATATTGATCCTCAATTTATCCATTTATTCACCCAAGTAAAAAATGTGGGAGTTAATAATGAATCCTAAACTTTTAAATTCAAATTTAAAATTTGGGCCGTTGTTGACTTTCTTCAACCAGTCATTATTTATTGACTCAAGAGCATGAAACTTATTAACTTATGTGTCACAATGTTGTATTTATA
>VDFB02228677.1:0-12197 GCA_007258455.2 Sequoia sempervirens
TTTTTTGTTTAAAACATTGTAAAGATCCATCTCCGACTAAAAGAAATTGACTTTTTTTATTTACTTTCACTCGTTATAAACTATATTGAAGCAACAGTTGCAGGGAGATCATTATTGGTTAGTCTTAAAACAAATATTTTCTTTGGTAAGGTTCTATAATATCATTCTTGCAAAACTCTTCACTTTTTTTTAATTAGCATCATTTTTTATTAAGGAAAAAACAAGTTTTGAAGGGGCTCGAAACCCTTTACAATCCAAAACAAAGCTGCAAAAAGGACAGCCTACAGCCAGCCAAAAAAAAACCATACCCCAAGCAAGACCCATCAAGATTTACATTTAGAACTTCTCTTGTGGGAGCGAAGAGTCATGTCGAAAGAAGGCCTAGAGAATTTTGCTTTCTTTCCCATAATAGTAATCCAGCCTTCTTCCACTTGCATTGCCTTATCATGTCAAGCCAACACACAATTTTCCTGAAGATGACTACCTGCAACCACTGTCTCAGTGATTTCAACAATGTTATTCTTCTGTATAGGCACATACATATCAGAAAAGCCACCAAAGATGATAGTCAGAGCACTATCACCAGAAATGGCAACCTGAGACCCAATCTCTCGCTCTTTAGGGGTTTCAACAAGATAATTTTGTACAACATTAGCAGCCCCACCATTTGAGACATTCGAAGGGGATGCCCCAAGACCCTGTGGTTCCGACGCAACCACTTCAGAAAAAATCCTATGTTGATTTGTTTTCTTCTCTACCGTATAATGTTGTAGAGAGGCACCTCTCCACCATGGTAATCAACATCGTTTACAGAATGCCATAGTTTGATCAGAATATTGAGGTATGTCACTTGCCATTTTTTTACTGAGTTTTTTCTTTAGAATTTGTACAGCACCAAATCATATTTTGTTATATTTGAAATAGAAGACCATTTCATATTGACATCTTGAAAATAAATGAAGAAAGAATAAAATGATAAAATGATAAAATAACATCAAAAAAATAAATCAAGTCAACATGCTATGTTGTTATTGAGATCATGTGCCTAGAAAACCATGACTACTGGGAGAAGTAATGAGCCAATTTGTGTGTCTGAATTTGAGGTTAAAAAAATGAGTTTGAACCATTTAGCTAGAGCATAAACAAGACATTATAATGCTTTACCAGAGTGTAGACACTGTCATCATAGTATCTTCTCGCAATTGTGGTTAACAGTAACAAAGGGTTTGATCTCATAGCCATTGGTGCTTTGCTTTGTTCCATAGTAAACATCCAAATCTACATAGGGCACAAACAAGTCTATAATGTCTCCTATTACTCTCCTTACTGGAAGAGGATCTGTTTGAATGAGCCATTTGTTGTAGAAATTCCTTCTTTCCTTACTTTAAAGAAAAAAGAAAAAGAAAAAACCAAAATCTCTAAGATGGTTAGATTTGAGAAAGGGTAGGGAGGGTTTTGATTTGGTGATCAACAGATTTTTGGGCTTAATTGGATTGAATAAATAGAAGATTTATGAGTTGTTTACTATTGTTGGGTTGTAAATTGGGAAGCATTTGTGTATATAAATGCTCTGTCAATGTGAAAATAGGGAATGAACTTGTTTGACACATGATGAGCTTTTGTGGACAACGAGGCTCTATTAGGAAACTACCACGTATGTAGAGTGTCCAGAATATCTCATATGTCTACCTATTAATAAAAAGATTCACACGCCCTTGACTCCTTAGTACCATCTTTACTCTGCCTTTTTTAGATAATGTCGATTAAATGATAAAAAGTTCTCTTTTTTATATCCATTTTGGAAGAGCATGCTAGCACTTTTTTCTCTTTTGGTTGTTTAATCCATAATATTTTAGTTTTTATGCCACCATTTTCCATGACATTTTCTAGGGTCTAACACCACATTTACAATAAATACAGTTCAAAATTGTGTGAATCTCACTCTAATTTGCGACCTAGGAAACAACTCGAGCATTCCACTAACCAAAAAATTGTTCTAAGTATAGCATAAAATATGTGATTGAATCTCAATTTTTAGGAGGTATCACTGAGGTCAGAATTATTAATTTTATCTTTCTAACATGCAATGAGGATGTCAAGATTATTTGTCTTAAATGAATATACTCAACTGTCATTAAATAATTGAAAAAGTTATTACTCAGCTTCTCAAGAAATCAGAGCATTATATTACTAGACAATGGTGAATTTGTACACTTTGCAACAATGAACCTTAACCAGAGAAGCACTTTGTAATTAGGTGCCAAGTGTATTTTGAGATATGTGGCAGGTTTTATGTCTCTTCAGAATAATTCAAAGTTTTTTTCAACTCTTATTCATTATTCAGATTAGTGATGTGTAATTCAATTCATTATTCATTTTTTTTGTATGCTAGCCACCCGGGACAATCTTTGAAAATAGGTTCACATCTAATTTGCTTTTTTTCATTTTTTTAGATTAGGGTTATTTATTTTCAAAAATGTTCTGAATTAATTATAATTAGAGAGTAGATGCAATCTTTTGAAATTGGGTGTTGATTGAACTAATCATCTAAACGAGTGGATATAGATGAATTTCACTTGAACATAGTTCACGTGAATTTATTGGCCATGTGTGGTTTTAAAGCTTTGTTCGGATCTAGGGTAGTGCATTTTATTAAGCTAAAAATTCTTGGGGACAGATTGACTTTTACAAGTGTTAGATGTTTTCAGCAAATTGATGCATTTCATATATAGTTGGGAGTTTTATGCAGCCAATTTTTTTATTTTTTTGCTCAGTAGATTTGTCTGTCATGGGATCGATCATTCATGCATTAATTGTAATACTAACACCACTAATGTTGAGAGCAATCCTATTGAGTTCTGAAAATGTTTATCAAATGTATTATAAATGCCTTATCTTACAATTAGATATTATCATTTGGATTATCAAATTATTGGTCATAAGTAAAAATTGTAATAATCGACAACTATTTGTTATCAATCTTGTCTGGACAATTTTCAAACTCTGTGCACAAATGAATAAGAAATCATTGACTACAAAATCTTCAAAAATCAACTTTATATAGATATTTTCATCAATTCATAATAAAAAATAATTTTCTATCAGCATAACCCTTGCAACCCTTCTAGTGCAAGTGCTAGTTATTAGCTAATGCATGATAACTCTAACATTATTGTTATATTTTTGGCATTATAGGCTTTATGCGATGAAATGATATGCTTTAGATGAAAATTATTGCAACCAATTTATAATTTATTTTCTTCATGATGACACTTACCATGAATTCATGGAAGAAAAAATAAAATCTAATGAACATAGAAGGAGAAAAACTAGATAATTATATAGAAGAAGGCAATACAAAAGCATAAGAAGAAATTAAGGAGTAGGATAGCTATAGAATATGCAAATAGAAACCCATATTCAATAGGTATAGTGAGAATTAGTACATGTTAACATGGTTTGGTGGCTTAGAAAATAAGTTTTGTAACATTGAATCATTGAAGCTTATATTAATTGAGATAATATAGCTTCATAATATTTAACTTAGGTATTTCCTTTTTTAAATCCTGAATTGAAACATATGTTTGATTCTATGAATGGTAGATAGGATTTTCTTGAAGTTGTGATATTTGCATTAGCTTCATAAGAAAATCATGGAAAATTTAGAAAATATTTTCAAAGGAAAGAATTATAATTTTAATAGTTTTGAAATTCCAAACAAAACTTCTATAGCTAAGTGTTTTTCAACTTGATTGTTTTTTAACAAACAAAATCTAATCTATCATCATTTATAAATTTTGTGAATCCTAAATCTCTAAGTTCACAAAAAAAGATTAGGATGACCTATAGATAAAAGAATGCAAAGAGGAGAGATTATCCTTTTTACAATTTATGATTGATTAAAGTAAATAGGTAAGAAGTTTGAAACACAATATGCATAGAAAACTAAATGTGTGTAGATTGAACTACATTGTGTATACATTTCAACCTACATTTTCCTTGACTAACAATTAACAAGAATAATCTTTATTTTAGCTATTTACAAAACCTAACATTTCAAACATAGTAAATAATGAATGAATTAAGTAACAAATTTAGGAATTTAAAATAAATTTATGTGTATGTTGAAATACACACTATATTTTCCAACATATAAATTTATTCACGCATCTTTATATTAGCTTCATAAACAAACCATGGTAAATTTAGGAAACATTTTGAAAGATAAGATATTGAGGTTTTTATAGTTTGAAAGTCCCAAATAAAACTTCTACAAATTGAGTATTGTTCAACCTACATATTTTAATAAACAATAACTAAACTATTCTCATTTATAAATTTTATGAAACCTCGATTTTAAACACGAACAAAGAAAAGAACCAACAAGAGGTAAGTAAATAGGTGATAACGAACAAGAGATATCTTTCTTATAATTTATGATAGATTAAAGTAAATAGGTAAGTAGTTTGAAACACAACTTACAAATAGAAAGCTAAACATATGGACATTGAACTACATAACTTGTGTGTCTTAACTTACTCTTTTTTTTTTTTACCAATAATCAGCAAAAATAATATTCATTTTGACAATTTATGAAACCTAGTATTTGAAACACAACAAAATATGAATGAATTAAGTAACAAGTTAAAAGAAATTTAAAGATAAAATATAAATCATAAACTAAACTTGTTCATATTAAAACACACATTATCTTTTACATTTATTGACTTACACATTTTTTTTAAAGATTTTGTTACGATCTTATATTTGAATGGATGTTTTTTATTAGATTGTTGTGATGATTTAGATAGATAATAACTATGATTTGGGCATACTATTTATATGATGGACTTAAATTTTACGTATTTCATCTTTTTATTTTGATTTGGTTAAAGTATATATTTATATTATGTGATGATTAATATTAATTTAATTTAATTCAATTATAATGTAATTTTTAAAGAAAATTATGAAATAACATTATGTGTTCAATGTAAGTTATGTGTGGTGATAATTGTGGTAGTTGATTTGATTATTTTATTTTAATTAATGGATGAATTGTCATAATTATGTTGGTTGTGAATATTCTATAGCATATGGTATTATAAATATTATTAAAATACCATCTCAGCTATTTTGTGTAACATATTAAGAATTTTTGCAAGTGTGTAGGTGATTTCCATGACCAATGGAAAATGTGAAGGTCCTCGAGAAAGCTATGTTGTGATTCCCTAGTTACACTTAGACCTTAGCCATGAGAGGATTAAGGTCTTCATTTGTGGAAATGTGTTTGAATAAAAAAATGTGTTGTTGTTTGCTTAAAAATTGAAAATGTGCAAGGTTGTTATGTTGGGATTTTTGGGTGTGGGCCTTCTTATGTATCAAATCTTGGATTTTAACTTGGAAAGATTTTTAAAAGGGTAATAAATACATCTAAATAAATAATCAATTTGATTATAAGAGCTTGAATTTATGTCAAATGTTATATAAGTAATGTTTAATACATAGAATAATTAAGTAAATTAAGTACAAGGGTTCTTCACTCTAGATCCAATGAAGGTATCATTATACAACTATCAAAAGTCCTTTCACCATGATATCAAAAAATAAGACTTGTTAAATGATTGTTCTTGATTTGAAAACTTTAACTGTGAAATTACTGGCTCACTTCCACAAGTGTGAAGGTGTTCTCCAGTAGTGCATATCTAAAACTTATGTGAAACTAAATCTATGATTCCCATAACTAAACTTGTTCATATTAAAACACACATTATCTTTTACATTTATTGACTTACACATTTATTTTCTTAAGATTTTGTTACGATCTTATATTTGAATGGATGTTTTTTATTAGATTGTTGTGATGATTTAGATAGATAATAACTATGATTTGGCCATAAGATTTATATGATGGACTTAAAGTTTACGTATTTCATCTTGTTATTTTGATTTGGTTAAGTATATATTTATATTATGTGATGATTAATATTAATTTAATTTAATTCAATTATAATGTAATTTTTAAAGAAAATTATGAAATAACATTATGTGTTCAATGTAAGTTATGTGTGGTGATAATTGTGGTAGTTGATTTGATTATTTTATTCTAATTATTAGATGAATCGTCATAATTATGTTGGTTGTGAATATTCTATAACATATGGTATTGTAAATATTATTAAAATACTATCTCGGCTATTTTGTGTAACGTATTAATAATTTTTGCAAGTGTGTAGGTGATTTCCATGACCAATGGAAAATGTGAAGGTCCTCTAGAAAGCTATGTTGTGATTCCCTAGTGACACTTAGACCTTAGCCATGAGGGGATTAAGGTCTTCATTTGTGGAAATGTGTTTGAATAAAAAAATGTATTGTTGTTTGCTTAAAAATTGATATATGTGCAAGGTTGTTATGTTGGGATTTTTGGGTATGGACCTTCTTATGTATCAAATCTTGGATTTGAACTTGGAAGGATTTTTAAAAGGGTAATAAATACATCTAAATAAATAATCAATTTGATTATAAGAGCTTGAATTTATGTCAAATGCTATATAAGTAATGTTTAATACATAGAATAATTAAATAAATTAAATACAAGGGTTCTTCACCCTAGATCTAATGAAGGTATCATTATACAACTATCAAAAGTCCTTTCACCATGATATCAAAAAATAAGACTTGTTAAATGATTGTTCTTGATTTGAAAACTTTAACTGTGAAATTACCTAGCTCACTTCCACAAGTGTGAAGGTGTTCTCCACTAGTGCATATCTAAAACTTATGTGAAACTAAATCTGTGCTGAATTTTGATGTCTAAAACTTATTTGTCTATATCTCTAAATTTGATAACAAACAATTTATATTTAAAAAAACCTTTGAAAAATCTACTAAAATGTAAGGACCGTGTTCTCCTTACTACTTCAAAAGTTTTAAATTAAGGTTGAGAACAAGCAAAGTATGAACTCAAATAGATTTCAGATGTGCTCAAATAGATTAATTTTTTATTTTTGAAAAATCTTCTTCTACAAACTTATTCAGAGAGAACAATCTGTTAACAGCAGCTTTCAGATTACTATTCAGGCTTCATCTCATTTTTTATGGCTTGAACTAGTTGGCAGTAGGCTTCATCCCATGCAGATTTCAACTGTGGAGACCACAAATCCGGCACAGCCTCCTCTATAGTCTTCAGTAGAGCAAACTTAGTCACCTGCACAGACATGGATCTGAAACTTTACCTCTGAACAAGATTAATGGCATCTAAGATTTAAAAATGGCTACATTTTGGGTTTTCACTCACATCATAATGCTCATCAACCATTCCAGATTTGAAATGGACTGTACCCAAATTTTTCAGAGTTGATTCCGGCACTGTGATGGATCCACTTTCTGCAAGTTGTACAGCGGATTCGCATGTCTGCAAGCAAGATTGGTATTTGTTAAGACTCTAATCATTCATTCACACACATTTATTGTAAAAGAGAAGAGAGGAAAGGCTGTTTAGTTCACACCAAAGTGAAGACTGAGAGAGCATGAGCTTTGAGCTGTGAGTTTTTCTCCAGCGGAACCTCAGAATTTTGTAGAAAAGAGAACAGGCGTTTTGCTAATGGGGCTATCTCAAAAATTCTGCAGCCGGCAGCAAATTAAAAAGTGAAATATGAGACAGAAAGAATTTTCCTATTATATATCGTCACCTCAGAAAGAAGGTAAATCCTAGTTCGCCTGCATTCTTTTTCATGACATTCCATGACTTTTTCACCAGAACTCCCTGTTCATCGGAGAAGGCCAGTAATTGAAGATTGGCAGCAGTGCCATATTTTATAGCTGAATGAAGAAAAAAGTTGGATCAATTAGAATAATTTTTTTTTAGTGTTTACACATAGTAAGATATTTAAGGAGTCTTAGACAGAAATCTCTTCCATTGAGAGTTAAAGATTGAGGATATCTATTCTGTTCACTTTCAACTGTGAAATTTTTTGAATCAAGCTTATTGACCCATGTTTCATAAATAGTGATTCACAGGAACCCATCTCTTATGATAATGAAGATCCATTTACTGCTCATTACATCTAGGTGATATAGGTTCTTGTAAACCACTACTCATGAAATATAGGTTAATGAGTTTAACTCGAAAAACTACACAAATGAAACCTAATAACAATTTCATAATAAAGATAATAAATAAATTATAGTGCATTTCTGGCATTCTGCCAGAAATGTACTCTGTTTCCCCCAAATCCGCAAACATGAAATCAAATCTCACTTGGAGAAAAAAGGTTGAAGAGAGCATCACTTACATTTGCTAAGACAGTAAGATTTTGGCCTCAACGATTTGCTTTCTCCAAATGTCTCCGTTTGTTTCCATGACAGGCCCAAATTTTGCCTCTTCTGATTGTTGATATACAGGGAACGCAGAAGCATAACTTTATGTGATGCCAATAGTCCAGTCCGCCTGCTTGCTGAGTTCAAAGTTTCATCTGCTATTGGTGTCATAGAAAGTTTAAAACAACCATTAGTGAAGAGGATATAAGAATACAGAGTTGTAAACGCATGAACAGAACCTCAATTTGTTCCAATGTTCTTTACATGGCCCAAAATTCAACAACATACCAGACTGAAATCCTGCTGCTTTTGATTTTGTGAAAACCCTAACAGAAGACAAAGCGGCCATTGTTGAATAGGATAAAAACTTCAATGCACACTTACTCAATTTGTTTTTAATCACAATACATCTATCTGGATTCTGTAACACTTGTGACCCTGAGTAAGTGGAGTTTATCAGGTTGTTAAAGCTTTTATTAAGTGAGGTGTGTTGACTGATAATGCTTTCAAAATTTTAATAATTAGCTTTGCACTACTCCATGGGCCCCACGCGGGGTCCTTGATCTTAAATTCTGAGTAGTACAAGAAGATTCGCATTCAAAACCAAACTCAACCAGCCAATAAGGTGAAAACATTTTTGTATATCTAAATGTTTTGATTGTTTCCTAATACTTATATTTTAAATAATAATAATAATAGTTTTTTTTTTCTTATTTATATTAAATTTTAAATTATCATTTTAAATATATAATTAAACTATTTATTTAATGATGATTAAAATTTCAAAGTTTATCACCATTTTATTTAATTATGTCAAAGGCTTTTCTTGTGTGAGCTTCATGGAGCTCTTCTTGTCTATGGATGAAGTAGAGTTTCTTATCGCTCCTTTTGTCCATGGATGACATAGAGTTTCAGATAAGACACGCAAGACGATTTGAATGATCATGACCATTCCTTTCCTCTTGCTAGTTTCTACTTGCTTTTTTACCTACTATTTTTCACATTCTCGAATGGTATGTTTGCTCTTGACTTTGTGGTCTTGATTTTGGATTTGGAAATATATATTGTATATTAATATTAATATTAAATTATAACTTAACATATTGTAAAATCTAATATATATAATGATATTAAAATTATAATTTATATTATATAATTAATTTAATTCTTTTAATAATTGTATTTATTATTATATTCAATATTATATATCATATTATTATATACATTATATTTAAACAATATTATAAACTATAAGTTATATATTTATAATTAGATTAATATTTAGTCATTTAGTAGTTTAAAAATGTTGTTATGCATCTTAAGTAGTTATTATTATACTTAAAATATAATATATATTTTAAATTTAATACAAATTTAAATTATATATAATATACTTATACTTATTATTTATTGTATATAACATTATATATAAATTAAAATAGCATCATATAATACACTATATAATAGATATACATTATATTATTATTATATATTATATTCCCTAATGAAAATTATTAAATATACATATAAATTACTCTAATTAATAATTAATATGTTGTAATATAGTGCATATTAAAATAACATATAAAAAATCTAAAAGTTTAACATGAGAGAGAAAAAGAGAAGGAAAAAGAAATAGCTATAGAGGGGAAGACAATTATATATAAAGATAGAGAGAAACTCAAAAGATAGAGAATGGGAGAAAGATATATGTATATAGATAGATAGTGAGAGAGAGAGAGGGAGGTAGAAAGAGATAAAAAGGGAGAGAGGGAGAGAAATAGATAGATAGAGATAAAGAGATATATAGGTAGAGAGATTGAGGGATAAAGAGGGAGTGGGAGAGATGGAGAGATAAATTATCAAATTATTTTTTAAACTAATAGTATATTTAAATATTATTATATATTTTATTCTAGAATACAATGTATTAGATATAATATTTAATATATTTTTATAGTACAAACTAAATTAACATATAAAATATCTAATAGCTTTATTTACCGAGAGAGGGGATAAATATGATATAAAGAAAGGAAGAAAGAAATGGAGAGAGAAAGGGGGGAGCAAGAAAAGTGATAGAGAGATAGAGAAAGAAAGAAGGGAAGAGAAATAGGGTGGAGATAAGACTTTAGAGAGATTGAGTATCTACTTCTCTCTTCTCTCTCTATTTATTTGCCTCCCTCTCCTTCCATCTCTATCTATATCTCTCTCTCATTGCTCCTCTTGAACAAATCATTATCCCAAAGAAAAAAGTTTGTGGCTTTAAGCTTAATTTTCCTTTTCTCTCTATATGACAAATTCTCAAGACACTCTCCATATGTGAGGAAGTGTGCAGTGTTAGAATACCATTCATGTGTCGTGCTTACAAACAAGACTGTGGGAAGTTCTTCAGTATTTGCTTCTTCATCATCACATATGTCTTTTGGTTTGTTATTAACAATCAACTAATGCAAACCATTTCCACAAACTAGCTTGGTGGACTTAATCTCCATATCATACTCTTGGATCTTAGTAATCCAATCACCTCTCTTACTCCCAAATTCCTATTGAGTCAAGATGAACTTGACCATTGTATCAGGAACTAGTGCAATGATATGGGAGTTGAGGATGTAATACCTGAAGTGATTAACTACTTTTACCATAGCGTAAGCTTGTTTCTCTATTGATGAACTTACTTGAGTTCATGAGTCTTTAGAGGACAACTCATGAAAGCTATTGGGGATTCAATCCCTTCTCTGTTTTGTTGCACCAAGATGGCAAATAGAGTATGCTTCGAGGCATAGCTATACATGATGAAGTATTTGGTATAATCTGGACAAACTAAGACCAGAGCATGAGCAATCACCTCTTTTATGTCATTGAAAGTGGCTTTCCCTTCCGCACTCCAATGAAAGATTGATTTTCCTTTCATCATATCCATGATATGACAAGTCTTCTCTGCAAAATCTGAAATAAATCTTCACAAGAAGTTTACCTTCCCAAAGAAGGAATGTACTATTGTCTTATGTGAAGGAAAGGTAAGATTCCAGATGGATTTGACTCACTCAAGATCAATCTTGATCCCTTCCTTAGAAATAATGTGCCCAAGAAGCTTGCCTTCAGTAACCCCAAAAATGGATTTCTTGGGATTAAGTGAGATACCTTGTTGTTGAAACCTTTCAAGCACTTGTTGTAAATGATGGTAATGATCATGATGATCTTTAGAAAAGATATTCAAATCATCAAGGTAAACTACAATAAACTTACCCATTACATCACAGAAAGCCAAGTCAATTTCCTTTTGATAAGTGGCACCAAAACTGATCAAACCAAAAGGTATTTTGTGATATGCAAAAGTTCCCCATGGAATAGTGAAGGTGGTTTTGTGTTGATCCTCTTCACTTACTTCCACTTGGTTGTATCCTAAAAAACCATCTAACATAGACAACATTTTTTAACCTACCATTGTTTGTAAAACTTGATCCAATACTAACAATGGGTAATTATCTTTTAGTAATGACTGATTCAGATTAGAAAAATCCACACAAATTAATCAAAACAATATTAGCTATCCATGTTGAATGATGAATAGGAAAAATAATTCTAGCATTCAACATTTTTTGAATTTCAGCAAGAATGGTACTTGAGATTTTTAGGTTGTACTATCTTTGTTTCTGCTTATGAGGCATGGGTGATCCCACAATACTGGTTTACAATTTTTGGCCAAACTGGACACTGAACTGATTTTTTCAAACTAAATATTCACTTTCGGGCACCTATAGCAGCTAAACTGTGAGGAATTTGAAGATGATGCAAACTAGTGATTTGTGACATTTTGTCTATAGATTCTAAATATTTTTTTTTCAAAAATTTTGGAATCGAATTGCACTTCTTTT
>VDFB02228691.1:0-14416 GCA_007258455.2 Sequoia sempervirens
TTTTTTTATTCTATGTCGAATGGGTTTGGTCGAACATGGGTTCGATCGAACCCCTATTCGACCGAACATTATTTTTTTGTTCAACCAAACACTTGTTCGACCGAACCCACAATTTTTCACCCTCACCCCCAGAGGCATGAAAATTGCTGAGAATTTTGCACTTCAAAGCTCGATTTTAGAATAAAAATGGAGGAGATCTCGGTAAAACACAAATTAGTATCAGGTTCCCTCAAAAACGAAGCTATCCAACGAAACTTAATATAATTAACATGTTTTGATTATACATTCATCTTTTTTTAGTTTTATTAAATATAGGTTTTTCAATCAAAACAAAACTTTTGTTCAAGACAAGTGGAAAATAGAAGATTATCAAAAAAAAGAAAAATATGAGTACCAGATATCGAGTCTCCGATCCAACAAAAAAAAAAAATTGATACATATAGTAAAAGTTATACGTTATATAGTCATGTTATGTCTGAATTGTAATTGATTTGACTTTGAAACTTGATTAAAGAAAAAATATTCAATAAAAAACTATCTAACCAAGTGGAAGCACTAGATATCAAAGTCACAAATCTAAATTTGAAAGAATTGGAATTATATCTTTCAAGGAAAAAAAGTTATGTGTTATATAGTGTGCGTCACTTTTTAAAAATGTTGTTTTTTGAAACAATCCAATTTTCGTGGGAGATGGAAAAAGAAGTGCAATCTGATTCCAAAAAAATTGAAAAAAATATCTTTAGAATCTACAGACAAAATGTGACAAGACTCTAGTTTGCATCATCTTCAAATTCCTCACAATTTAATCGCTATAGGTGCTCGAATGTGAAGATTTAGTTTTTAAAAAAAAATTAGTGTCCAGTTTAGCCAAAAATTGTAAACCACTATTGTGGGATCACCCATAAAGGGATCACTACCGGAGGGCTCACTACCCATAAGACAGAAGGGCTCACTACCAGATTACACAAGAAAAGAAAGAAGAATGTTACAGTGAGACATCCATATCAATGCAACAAAAGATTCCACCACAACATCACCAACACATTTGTAGTCTCTTTGAAGATTATAGACATCTTCTACTCACTGTTTTCAGTAGTCTAACTCATTAAGCTTGCATTGCACTTCACAAGTTCACACTTCACAACTTTGCAATTTGCATCACACTCTTCATGACATAATTCTCCATCAACTAATCACTTGTTTATACCTTCTTCAACCTTGAAAACATTCTCCAAGGTTGGTTATACACCTCAATCATGCAAATTCAAATTAGGTCGAAACTAAGCATTCTCACAGTGGAAAGGAATGAAAGCGGACCACACCACATCTTAACTCAAACCCAAATCAAACATATACATCATGCCACACTTCCACAAGGGTGAAGCCACATAAGTGGTTTACACGTTTGAAGAGGAAGGAAATTTTGAAAATTTCCCACTCTTCATATCAAATGGGTTCAGCCAAACCATATGGCTCGACCGAACTATTTAATTGGTTCTAATAATCCGCGGCTTGGTCGAATCCAGTCACCAAGCCTAATAAAATAATATTTAAGTAATTGTTGAACCTCCGCTGGTTCGGGTCGAATCCCCTTTGAATACACAAAACAAAACATGACTTTCATTTTACTGTGGAATCAACAAATAGTCTACCTGTCTTCAAGCATTAAACATAAACCCCAACAACTAAAATTTCTAATCGGGCGAAATTGCGTCCTTCTCAACCTCTTATCACTCCTATTCACGATTTTAATTAATTATTGGAGAGTTAATTTAGGTATTTAAAATTCCATTTTTTTAGAGTTCAAAATGCATATATTTGTTTAATTTCGAAACCCTATATGCAATTTTTTTTAAATTTGTTGAATTCAAATTGCACTTGTTTGAAAGTTTTTAAAGCATTTTCAATATAGTATTTTGCTTCCCCGTTTTGCATAATCCAAGGGTTTGAGTAAGGAAAAACGAGTTTCCTCCGAAAGTTAGTGCAAAAAAACATTATAATGGCTCTCAATATAGTCTAAAAAATGGAGATAAATAAATTCCTAAAGACTAGAAGTGTAGGGGTCAAGGTCACAAAATAATTTTAAAACTACAAATTTAGGGTTAAACTTGTAGATGAAAATGCAAATTTCATACATGTAGGAGTGAACCATGAAATTCATAGCTTGATTTGTTAAGGTGTTATAATATTAAATCTTGATTTATAAAACATCAAGAATCATATCATTGATTACGTACATTACAATAAAATATCTCCATATAACAAATGAAGCTAAAAACCCTAACCTTCTTTGTGAATTCTATAGTGTGTTTGCTATATGAGTAATTTTTTTTATGAATTTAACCATGTTTAGGAATGAAAATATCCAATCCCTTATGCTTCTAAACTAAAGTTTGCAATGCTTATGGTTCTTTTGGCCTTATAGATTCTCTAACCCATTTCATACATGTCCCCACAACCTACTGGTTTCCAACATTAATTGTAAACCCTTTAGGAATTCTAAATTGTTGCATCTTGTCTCTGATTTTCCCTCCATTGTTATTCCTTTTGGAAATTAGGCAAAGAATCCTTGCACTTATATAGAGGATCCTTATGTATGTTCTTAAAATTATTTAAGGTTAAATGACTTAATCTAAAATAAAGGAATATACGGATCTCTTGCAATTGTAACCTCTTTACTAGTGTTCAAACATATTTGATACCTTGATGGCATAACATAGATGATGTTGCTTGATATTGCTTTATCCATGGATACCCAAATAAAATATGAGATACATCTAAAGAAGAAAGAATATGACATAGAATAAGAACTTCCCTTGTCTTTTAGACCAAAAATTAAGGTAAAATAATGTATCCTATAGTTTCAATCAACATATCATTAGTCAATTTTAAATAAACCTTCAAATATGCATATGCTTGTTGATAAAATGATGATAAAACAAAAATTATTCAATGCATACATTTTATTGGTGAGTAAGATCAATAAACACACCCTTACATGGTTCATGATCCACACAAAACCAAATGACCATTATAATTATTTGGTAATATCTCACAATGTGAAGAAGGTGTCAAAAAATTAGCATACCTAAATCATAAATTGACTTGTCATAAAGTGGGTGGGTAGCTTAGTGGTGGAGATTTGCATCCTAACTAGTTCATGGAAATTTCAACATGAGGAGAACTAATAGTAAAATAATAATATCTTTTGACAACATAGGCATCCAAGTACTCATTCCAAGATTGTTGAAGATACAACATTAATACATTATGATTTCAATTAAATATCACACTTTCCTATAAAAAAATCCCAATTGATCTATCTTTTGGTAGTGCATTTAGTTTGATATATTTTTCTTCCCCATACTTACAAGATTCCTTTATTATCGAAGCTTATTTACTCTAGTATGTTATCCTTGGTTCTCATATGAACTATATATATATAATTCAATCAAGATCATCTTATCATTACAAATTTAAAGTTAGCTTATTTTTTCTCCCAATTTCTTCTTAATGAACATATGGTCTTTCTTCCTCTATTAGCCTACTCATGCACCATCACCAACCATGAATGAATCTCCATGAAGCTAAATACCCATTTGTACTTGGTTGGTGTAAGTTGGGATTAGTGTTCCATTCACTTAAAATCTTATCTTTAATGTTTTTTTCTAAATTCTTTCTAAAGGGCATAAATTACAGTCTAGAGCTTTGATTTTAATATTTTCTTAAAATTAAAAATATTAATGAGCTTGATGCATTAAGCTAAAAAATATCAATTTGGACACCATTAAAACCCTCGAGAGACTCTCGCAAAGTGAAAATGAGCTCCAAAATTTTATAGTGCGATATGTGAGAAAAAATGAAAAGGTAAGCAATGGGCTCAAGATATTATTATAATAAAATTAAATAAGGAGATCGTGATGATTATTGTACTAGGAGTTACATTGGGAAGAGTGGAGCATCTTTTCATAATAGATGAGACTTATTGTAATTGACATCTTCATCATAAAGCACTAGTATTGGGAGTGGTTACTATCAAGGTTATGGGATTTAAGGTCCTATATCATTAGTTCGTTTATATTTTGTGTACATGTTCCAATGCATAGTGGGGCATGGGTTCTTTTCTTGTGGACCATGATTTTTTTCCACTCATTACATAAATTAATTGATCATTTCTTGTTTCCCTTGCTCTATATATAATTTAATGTATGACATAAGGTTTAAATAGTGTTATGTAGAAATAGCCAAAACATTAGACTAAAGAAGATTGAGTGGATTGGATTGTTATAATCTTGTTATGAATATTAATAAAAGTTTCATATCTCTTTAGTAGTGCGATTTTTTGAAAGGGTTTCTCCATGTTATAATTCTAGTGTTCATGAGGTTTGAATATTTATTTATTTTCTCCACTATTTCATTAATATTATTTGGTATATTTTATGTTTGATTAGACTTAAAGTGCCTCACCATTAGTTGATACTCCTACTATATATATTTACCTTGTTTGCAATAGTTTAGTCCATGTCAATAGTTGATTTGCACCCTTAATAACTTGGTGGGAATATCAAGTATTTTTTATTAATTATAATCAATAATCATTGTAAAAGAAATTTTAAATCAAATATTAGTCTAGAATGATTATTTGAGTGCTAGATAAACCATTTAAATTTAACCTTCATAATATTACTCTAAATATGTAGTTTTACCAACAAAAGGAATGATATTTATGTCTATTACATGACAATTACAAAATCATGACTATAATTCTTTAAATTATACTCATAATCTAATTTAATACTCATAAGATATTAAATCATTGTTTTTCTCAAGAGACGTGTAATTAAATATCAAGAATATTCTTTAGTTTATTAGTCCACAAAATAATTTTAATATAGTCCATAACATTCAATTTTAAAATTCATAGAGTTGTTGGGATATTATCATATCACTAGCTATGGAAAAATTTAGGAAAGGGTGGGATATTACACTGCCCCCTATATTTGTGTGTTTTAGAGAAAATTAGCATGGAAGGTTTGCATTTCTCACAAATAAGAAAAAATCCTGAGAATAATGTACAATATTCTACTATATGTTTTCATATTGTTGAGTTATGCCTTGCAAATTAAATGTGTATCTTTTCCTCTACAACAGTCCATTTATACATAGAACTATGGATTAATGGTTTTATTATATTATGATTGAATTATGCCTCATGTTGGAAATTCCTCTATCTCTTCTTTGCTAAAATACTTTGGAACTAATAGGATTCAATTGTGTTTTATGACATAGGTCTATATTACCACAATGATGTATGTATAGGTGTACATTTTAACTTGGTTAGCTTTCCTAGCAAGTTCTTCATTACAACAATCACTCCACCTTGTCACTCAATCAAGCCCACTAGAACATATATTGGAATTTAACCTCTTTCATACTAAAAGAAAAAGTAATCATTAATTATATTTAATTCACCATATAATTTGATATAAGTAATGCATTTTATAAGATCTAATTGGTGTATTTACAAAAATTATTTTGTGTTTTGGGCATAGGTGGTCCTAGAAAATATGCATAAATAATAAGATAGACTATGGATTATCTTTTAAATATTGTTCACGGTTTTTCATGTCATATTTTTATAGGAGGTCCTCATAATTGGTATTCTTGTATGGTATTAGATCCAAGCTAGGTGCATTTGACACCTATGTTGTGGTTCAAGGGAGTGTGTTGGAGAAATGATACACACCTAAGCCATAAAAAGACTCATCACAATGTGAGCCATTAGCTCAATAGTAGAGCATCCTAACACCAAATGGGAGGTCCTAAGTCTGAATACTAGTTAGTCCATAGAAATTTATATAAAAGTCAATCACTAGTACATAAGAAGAAGAATAAGTACCCTTACAATTTTTATTAATACCAACAAATTATCATTCATCACATACATAGGTGAATCAATGATTTCAAGCTCGTCAACATGTATATGTACCTCAATCTCATGAACCTCATATAAAACCATTTTTATTAGATTTTATTTAGTGTATGGAAATATTTAAATTTTCATTGGGAGGGAACAATTGAAGGATTGACCCCAATATTAACCCCCTCAACCTAATTTTTTTTTTTTATCAATCAAATCCTTAATCAATTATTCCCTTAATCCCATAAAATGTTTGAGGTATAGTACAATTAACTCTACAATTTAGCCAACAAAATTCTTTCTCATTATATCTTTTGGGGAATAACTTTGGAATTTATCTAATATGGCCTAATAGAGGAGGAAGTGTAATCATGCAAAGCACTAAGTAAATTTTGAAGCACATTTTACAAAGGGGGAAAAGTTGGAGGCTTTTAGAGTCCTTAATTATATTAGAAACACATTTTATAATGTATAGTTTATTGCAATGGTCATTTCCATTTATTTTTACTATCCTTTTTGGAAATAATTTTTTCTTTTCAAATTTACAAGGTGGGATGATGTAGATGTAAAGAGCATTAGAAGATCCATATGTGAGTGGGGTGTGGTGGCCTCTAACAACTTTAGTTCTTAACATTCATCTCACTTGCACATGCAAATGTTAAAGAATGTATATACTTTGTGAATCCTTGTTTACAGTCAAAATCCTAAAATAATAAACTTCAATCTAACATTCCCAATATTTGCATTGGCCAATTTCCAATATTAGGCAGACCAAATGGAAGATAATACTATTAAATTTCATAGGAAGAACTTAGCCAATAACTTATCATCATACACAAAATCCAAATATGTAGCACTAAGAACATTGAATGTGTCATCTGGGATCTCCTTTAACATTGTGCATCTCAAATCCTAGGATCCAAAAATCAACAAAAAATGGATATGTAAAATTTTCAATAGAAATTGAATTGTGTTTGATTTTTATATGTATTTCTTTTTTTGTTTCCATTAGGTAAGAATCAACATTAGTTTTCATCTCAACAAGCCTTTAAACATTAATGTCAAGGGTAGATAGAGGCACATTGAATTTCATTGGTTCATGTGAGATATTTATAACAAGTATGCAATAAAGTCAAACTTTATTAGATTTGATTCAAGTAATATGACGCATTTATTTTTTAACTTCAATCTATAATTTTTTGATGTTCTCAAGGCTATATAATTGAAGTTCATTTATGTTAACAACTATTAGATTAAATATTTTTTATCCCAATTATTTTCAAATGATTTTATACTTTAATCTTTGTATTCTTATTCTTTCTTTTCATCGTTTCATTTAAAATTTGAACCATTTAAGGATGTTATGTTATAGATTATAGTTGTCTTCAATTCTTTTTAAATCAAAGCTGTTAATAGTATGAAAATATTATTGATGAGTAGATGAATTAAATTACAAGAAGTTCTATTTTAGATTTATTATTCTTTTATCTAGATATATTGTTACCAAAGTCTCATTATTTTTTTAGGTGTACTGTATATATATAACATGGAAAATGTAGATCATGTTTCACCTGTGCTAGAATCTTTGTTTGCAAATACTAGTAATGAGATAAAAAAATTAAGAGATTCATTAGCATAGGGTGCAAACCCAGGGATATATAGTGAACCATGCATGTTAATATTGCATAGTCTAGAAAAACTAAAAAATGAACTTGAGAGGACTAGTGCATATTCCCCAGACAGAGTGACTGCTATTCTTTCCCGCATGCGGGAAGAAGTACATGGTGACGTTCCCCTTAAACAAATACAAGATAGTGTCACCAAAGAAATGATAAAAGCCACTTGTTTCCTATTTTATCAAAATGTGCATAAGGTTAGGGGATACTAGGTCACTAGATGTGTTGATCATGCTATGTAGCCTCATTGATCTACCCACGATTTCTAGCAGCACATGGAGTATATACCCAAACAATGACGAGACCATTGTATTTTGTTGGTTGTATGTTGAGGTCCATTTAGGCCTCAAAGTTTACTACCTAGACATTCCACCATATGTTGGTCAGGGGCGTGGAATGATTGTTGATAGGCCTGCCCACCTATCATCGAGCAAATAGACCACCCCCAGTGTTTGGGGTATTGGTTGGTGATAGGTCTCCTGCTCTCACCCGGTTCTAGCCCCATAGCGGTGTGAGGTTGTTGTTGCTTCCCAAAGGCAATTGACCTTGTAGGTGACATTCGCGGTACCACTACTAGGATTGATGGAGTGTAAGGTCAGTGATATCTAGACATTCCCGATCCACACCATTTTTCAGCACGGTGGACCACCATGGATCGCGCACAATGACCACGACATCCCTACTCCCTACGGCTTGATGCACTTACGGGAGATATGTCATGCATGACTCTGCATTGTTTGGCTGAGGACCTGTTGGAGGCATATGCCCACATTGCATCAAACAATGGGATCAGTATAGAGCATGTTAGAGATCATTTGAGACATAGAGGTTGTTCAGTTCCAGGATCCCATCACTCTCAGCCGAGCACTAGTGCGCATTAGAATCCACCTACAGTTCATACGGTAGCTTAACAGACTATGGGTTTTACTGATATGTTGATTGGTTATGGTTCATCATCATCGGTGCCATCTCATCTTCATAGTCCTCTACATTCATCATTTCTGGCACGACATGGGATAGATCAGATGGATGCAGATATTGATTAGATCGCGTCGTTTGGTCCATATGGTGGAAGGCGGCATTTGAGAGGACTTAGGTCATCCGATATCGGATGATATTGCATGTATGTGTGCATGTGCATGTTTCAATTCTTTTTCATTATTTTTAAATTTATTTTTAACTAGATATTCATTTAAGTTGGTATATGTATGTGTGTATATATATTTGTTATGGGTGGACATACCTCATATCACTCCTAACCTTGGTCGGTGTGTGCATGATGATGTGACTCGTGGATGAATCGCTGTCGATTGGACATGTGAGTTTTCATAAAATATATATTTATGTATGCATAGATAAATACAAGTTCTAGATTGATATTTAAAATACAAGTTCATTTAAAAATAACTTTCATAAAATTTATTTAATAAAAATTATATGTATTTAACACATCTTGTACACAATTTTATTTGTAGGGCTCGACACATCCATCAGAGCAGGACCGTTCTCATTCAGATGGCCATTAGGTCTAGGGTAGACATTCTTATTAGGCCATGCATTCTAGATTTATGATCTTTATCACATGTGTATTTGATTATATATGATGATCTTTAAAATAGTATTTGATATTTGATGATCTCTTACACTTGCTTATATGATATACATACATTTTACTTGTTTTGATCTTTAGTATTCGACATTAGATGATCTTTAATTTATATTTTCTTTTATGATATATGTACATATATTTTCTTATATGATATATACATACATTTTACCTCTTTGCTTATAATATGTGTTATGTTTATATGTATTGAATTCTTTTACATATATGTACATGTGTTTGCTTATGGTTTAAACATGTTTACACATAATATATGTACATGCAATTGCTTTAAATATTCAATATACATACATGTTTTCTTTTTTTATGACCTCTTACATCTTACATTTCCTTATATTTAATATACATTTGATCTCTAGTAGAATTTTAGGGAAATCAATGACATTTTATAATTAAGTTCATTCATGTTGATCACAATAAATATTTTTAAAAAAATGACTTAAGCAACATGAACCATTGAGTTGAGAACAAGATATAATCTTTTTGACAAGTAACTTGAAATTCAATTCAAATTATATCGAGCTATTATACGTTTTTACAAGTAACTTGAAATTCAATTCAAATATTTAATTAAGAAAATTTACAATTCCAAATTATATACCTCTATTATACATTTTAGACAATAACTTGAGAAATTCAATTCCAAATATAATTAAGAAAATTCAATTCAAATTATACCTCTAATATTTATACATTTTTTGACACTTTACAAAAATTCTAAAATTACTAGATATGTTGTGCATACCTATGAATTAAATAACAACAAACTCCAGAATGAAATAACTTGTTTGTTTACTACTTGATTCATTTAAACTAGAGGATCTAGTTATTCCATGTACACTTGAATAATTTTGATTCACTTAGGCCTTGAATTTTGGAGAAGTTTTGCATTTTATCAAAGGGCGATATTGGAGCTGGACAACTTTTTCATTTTATCAATCAAGGCTGAGAATTTGGAGGGATAATTTAACTAAGTTGGTAGGGACTTGTTTAGAGTCATCTTTAAGTTGAAAGAAATGGGACCAACAAAGAAAAGAAAATGCATCTCAGCGAAAATTGTCTTCAAAGAAGAAGAACAAAGGCATTGATCAAAACTTGGAAAATTATCATGAGAAAAGAAACAAGGTACATGCTTGTTTCTTCTCTCTCTCACTCTCTCAGGGTATTATTGTTTAGTACTCTTACCTTGGGGTTTCTAACCATCATTGCACTTAAATGACTATAAATACTTTTAAATGTCCTCAAGTCATCTTGGTCATGCAAGTTGCAATGTTTATATAATCCTTGACTCCAATTCCTTAAGACAATTCTTTTTGTTTCAATATTTGTGTTTTGTGTCTTTGGTCTTTTATTTTCATCACTTCAATGTTTACTCAAATTATTTTTTTATGTTTATGCTCTAGGGATTCCTCAGCGAGTTGAGCCAAATCTAGATATTGGATCAAACAAATCCTCTAAAGAACACATGGACCTTGAAGTTAGGGAGGAGACCCAAGTTCAAACAATGCTTTTCGGAGAGGGGTCAAGATCACTTCCTTCTATTGGTATGGATGATCATATAAAAAGAAATAGCACAAACTTCTCTCACTTATAGCTCATCATGTTTTATCAATTTGTTTGCTTGCATACATAAACTTCACTTATATATTTAACATCATCTCTCACTTTTGTTTGCAAAATATTTTGTGACACATGTGTGTAGGAAGGGCTCAACAAGCGAGGGAAGTTTCATGCTCAAGTCAAGTAAATGTAGACACATTGGATCAAATGAATCCAGCGTGGTCCTTGAAGATGGGAGGAGGCACAAGTTGAAACAATGCATGTTGCGGAGGAGTCCCGGGGATCACTTCCTGCGTGCTCAAGAGTATGGATGAGCATATAAAACTAGTTGAGAAGGTGGGTAAACAAATTTCTCATAGAAATTTAGATTATTTACTTGAAATGGATATGGAGAAACTCAAATATTATGCCAACCAGCCTTATAATAAGAGAAAGAGGTCAATGACTAAATCTGTAAATGGAATGATCAATCATCATTTCAATCATCTTGATACACTTGAAAAAACCCAATTGTTATCACTTTTACTTCTTCGTGATGAGCTCAAAGAGTCATTACAATTGTTGGGTGTGCATTCATCATCAAATAAGAAGAAACACATGGGATTACAAAAGGATATTGTTCAAAATGTTAAAAAGGGTTTAGATTCCATTGGGAAAGGATCTCGAACTATGGATAAGGCCACTATAAGAAGGGTGATGTTGACATCTATTATATATCAAGATATAGCAAGAAAAATAAAAATGTCAGCACTTTCAACTGAAATTGGTTATAGTAGAACCACATTGATAAAATATGAGAAAAAAAGAAAGTTTTTGGATGAGAGTTTAGAAGGCAATTGGGAAATTATGTGTAAAGCTCCCCATTCTGACAGGATTGAAGATGTTGTTAGGAACTTGGTCTCAGGTTTTTGGCATGATCAGACTAGTCCATCATCAAATACTAGAGATGTTATGAGACACAGGATTGGACCTAGTATTTATGAAAATCATATCAAACATTGGCTAGACATAACACAATTTGAGATGTATATGAACTTTTGTAATACATATCCTCATATAAAGATTGGGAAAACAATGTTTCAAAGGTTTAAGCCATATTATGTGAAGACAGTTTTTGAGAAGAAAACTTGTTGTTGTGATATCATATTGAATTTGATCTCTACTATCGGTGGTTTTGAAAGATGATGGAAGAAAGTTATGGTTTTCAAAATGCACCTCCTAAATAGGTAAGTTTGTTCATAAAGGATATGTTATGTGATCATGAAAATGGACCTCAAATAAACTATATAAAAGGAATTTGTAAAATATGTGGAAATTTGGCTAAATTTCCTTCAAAATTGAGGATCTTGACCTAACAAAGACAATAAAATTGCAAAGAGGTAAGTATTTATTTTTAAGAGTTTATTTGTTTCAATTTCTCATAGATCAAGTTATTTGGATTCTCTTTGATGCTTAGTGTTTCATTGATCAAGTGTGGTTTAGTAGTTATTCACATATTTCTTACGACATATGTACAAGTATGTAAAGTTGCAAACAAATTTTGGGAGAAAAGAATCCACAAGGTTGATCTATGTAGAAGAGGAATTCCCATTGGAAGAATTTATGGAAGATTTTTGAGAATTTGGTCACGATATACATACATCATTCATTTTTGCTAAAGTGGCAAGCACAACAATTCCAAACATTGAGAGATACTTTTCCACATGGAATAGTTCTATCAGTAGTTGACTTTGTAGAAAATTACTCCTTTGTACATCAAAAGGAGATTCAATCAGAGTATTACTTTTCAAAGCATATCACTATTATGGTTCATGTGTGTTATCGACATGCACAATCAGAATTGGATGGTGTTGAGAGTACAGATGAAGAACAATTCATTAAAAAAGAATATCACTTTTATATTAGTGATGATAAAGAGCACGACACACTTTTTGTCCAACATTGTTTTACAATATTTTTTGAGAATTTGAGGGGTGTCAAATTTGAAAATCATTTTATGGTCGGATGGATTAATGCTGACACAATTCAAATCTTCACGACCATTCTGTATGCACTTTGTGTAGATATCATAAAATCTACAAAATACCACATGTTTGGAGTTTTTTTGAGAGTGGGCATGGAAAGGGTGAGCATGATGGAGCAGGAGCTTGCATCAAATGAGCTTTAAGAAAGCATCAAATGAGTTATCGAGAAGATCATCTAGACAATGCACATGATGTTGTTGAATGGTGCAAGAAACACTTTGCATCAAATGTGGTCAACACATCTTCAAGAACAAACCAACACATTCCACATAGAGTGTTTTGGGAGATATAGGGTATGTATAAATTACATTAAATAAAAAATTTGAATTTATTTAAATTTAATATATATATATACATATTTGTTCACATAAGTTTTTTGTTGTACATATGTATCTAGGTGTGGATAGAAGATCGATGCATGGATGCAAGAGGGTAGAAAAAACAAGATCTTTGCATTGTGTTAAAGAGTTGGGTAAATTAAGCCAGCCATAGATGGATATTGGAGCACAAGGGAGTTACTCTTTGTTTTTGCCCGGTGCATTAAAGCTCTGATTATGCATGCAACAATCAAGAACTTGGATATGTTGGTAAATGGGATGCAGTGCCACTACTTGTTTCAGAAACATATGATGAAGAAGAGGAAGAAAGATTTGAAGACATTCCTTTGATTTCAATTGATTATGACCATATTTTAGGATTGGTTAGAAAAGGTACGTGTAAGTTTTCAATAATTTAAATATTATATATATATTTAATGATCTTTAAAGTCTAGAGACATTTCTAATTTTTTTAGATTTTTTTGTGTAAATTTACAGTTGTATGGGAGATGTTTTTGCAGTCATAGCGAGGCACGAAAACATGAAGGTGTTAACTATTTATTGCGTTGCACAGAAGAGATGAATAAGCTAACCAAACCTAAAACAAGTGATGGAATGTTATTTCCCACAGGTGAGTTTGAATTTAAAATTTTATATATGTACATTGTATTCACATGTGCACATTACATTATAAACATTATATATATATATATTGTACAAAACTTGAGCACGAAAATGTTGCACAAATTCATATGTCTTACCTTAGGTTCATGTTTACCATGCAGGTTTTGTTGTAGTCCAAGGGACATATCTAAAACAAGTCAAATTCCGACATGGGATTCATTTTGTTGACTATCAACCTGATAACAAGGTATATCAATATAGTCACTTAATAATTGCTGCCACTCTACATCTCCATGCAGTTCCACATGCACGTGGCCAAAGAAATGGAGACTAGATAGTGATGATCATCAAAAAATTCTACATGTTATTGAAGAGCGGGCTGAACCAGAATCTTTGACTTAGATTATATCCATGGTTTTCAAGTTCACTTGTAACCCTATACATGTTCAAATAAGAACTTATAGTAACTTGTACATAGTTGTAAATCATTTTGTGTAAATTACAATTATATGTACATATTTGTTCCATGGAAAATTCTTAAGTTCAAGAATGTTTGATAGCATCATCTCTCACTTTTTTTGGTTACATGTAAACCCATATTATATGCTTTCAATCCTTATTTGAAACGTAGTGATTTTTTTTTAAATTATTTTGCCTAAATTACAATTATA
>VDFB02228692.1:0-10932 GCA_007258455.2 Sequoia sempervirens
ATAACTAGCCATTAGGCCATTGTGTCCGGGAGCATGTTTGTGTTTTTAGTTAGCTTTTTTGGATAGCTCTATTGGGTGTTGAGGACATTCCATTTATCTTTTGAATGTTTAGAAGTCATAGTTTCAAGGATTTGTCAAGCGAGTAAAGAGAGCTATGGGAGCAACCTCATCTAAAATATTTTGAACTAGAGTTTGATATACCATTTAGAGAGCTTGGTTTTCATGGAGTTCCTTTCAAAGCCTCTGCTTTTATTGTTCCTCCAGTAAACTGTTTGGTAGAGTTGGTGGAATTACCTTTCTTAATAATCGCTATTAGTGAGATTGAGAATTGTTAACCTTGAGAGAGTAGGACTTGGGAAAAAGGCATTTGATATGGCTATTGTTTTCAAAGACTTCAAGTAGGATGTACTCCACATGTATGCCATTCCTTGATCTTCGCTTGATGGCATCAAGGAATGGCTAAACTCCATGGATATAAAGTATTATGAAAGTAGAATGAACTTGAACTGGTAGCCAATTTTGAAGACTATTACTAATGATCGGATAAATTTATTGAAGATGGTGGTTGAGAATTTTTGAATATGGAAGCTAGTGATTCTGATTATGATAATTGAGAAGAGTCAGATCAAGGATACAAACCCTCTGATATAGAAGAGGAATCAAAATCAAATGAGGAAGGTTCAAAAGATGAATCTTGTGGGTTAGAAGAGGAGGACAAAGAAGAAGAAAGATTTTTGAAGAGGGAGGAAAGGTAAAACATGGGATGAATTAGAAGTGAGAAACAAAAAATGCGGATAGGAAAAATGGAACAAATTGACTGAGAAGGCGAAAGGAGACAGCAAAGGTAAAAGCTATAGGGAAGTCTCGAGCACTTGATATTAGAGATTCAAGAGGAATGCCTACCAAGATGCATAAAGTTAGATGAATTGAGTTCATGTACATCCTTCTACTATTTATTCATGCACATAAACGGTCATCTTGTAATCATAAGATTTGAGTTCTATTTACTTATCCTACACATCAATAAACAAATCAACACAAGAGATGCAAATTGACATATTAACACAACACTATCCAACTAAGTTATTGAAACTCAACTATTGATAGCTCGTTCTCCATCCAGATTACAAAATTGTTCCACTTTTTGTTTTGTAACATATTCTTTTCAAATTGCTTTGGATGGCGGCCATATTTCTCCTCATCGAAACATGGCACATGGACTAGTTAAACTAATTAATATGCAATCATTTACTTTTTTCCAGGATATAAAAATATATATATCATTTAACATGTTAAATATACTTACAAATGTATAGATCCAGGTCTGTAAACCTTTCTGGCCACTATGATGCGTGGCACAAAGTTTTTGAAGCCTAGCCTTGGAGGCCTTGTCCTGAAACATATACTAATTCAATTTAACTATGCACAAATAAAATTTAAAAATCATTTAATAAATTTGATATAATCTTATGAGAAAATTCAAATACCTGCTTACTCTCCTCATCGGACTTCCTTCGTGCTTCAGACTTCTCATATGCATTTACAAAGCTCTTTCCATACTTTTACTCTTACATCAATTGGCCTTCTTTTTCTTCCTTAGCTTTCGGAGGGATTTTTTTTATCTTCTTTGTTTGGTTGCCGCAAGAAATCTCTTGTAGTTTTAGACATTTGCAACTTTATCTTCTTCTGAACCAACACATTGCCAAAATCAGTCTCCATGTCATGGATAACTGCTTTTTTCAGTTGCATGGGTATCTTTGAGAATGGAAAATGTAGATGGTCTTTGAACCGTTGAAGGCATGATTCCTTCAACCTATTCACAAACATTTTCCCAGCATTCGTCATTCGGACTTCCCTTGAAACCACCTCATATTTTATCTTCGTATTATAGCTACCAATGCAAGATTGAAAACATGGCGTGGTGGAAGAAGTTTGTGTCCCAGGAGTGGAAGTCTCTACTCCTTGTTCCACATTCTTAGAGTTTACTGTCATTAATTTCCTCCTGGATCTTTTGCTCGATCCAAGACTTGTTGGGGAATCAATTGATTCCCTTTGACACAATTGATTTGTTTGCAATGTTTGAGGGGTGTTACTAGATTGTTTTTCTATGTATCTAGCAAGCGTTGTTCAGTCCACATTAACCAATTTTTTCACTGCCTCTACGCCCAATATGGAAGCCAATTCCTCTTTATCTTTAATGGAGTCTCATGTCCTATATATATATTTTAAATTATATTTCTTCTTTTAAATTTAGAAATAAAAAACTAAAAGTAAAATTCAAAGAAACAATGGAAACATTTACAAATCTATAAATTGATCATGATACCTCATTATGGCCAGAGTCTGCTGACAATGCTCACTTCCTTCTATTGCTTGACATTTTGAGGCGACCTAGGGAAAATTATTTTTGTCCAGTCTGTGGAGGCAAACAAAGTACACACTGTCAGGTATGAAAGTTTTCATCCAGTTTGTGGTATGAAAGTTTTATTTTGTGGGAAAATATGTTCGCTAGGTTTGCTTAGTGTTGATAACCTAGGAAAAATATGTTCGCTGGCTTTGCTTAGTGTTGATAAACTTATCATGAAAACTCTTTCATAATGCAATCTTGCATGAATTTGTCATGGCATCGGTGACTATGGCATGACTAGGAAAAACCAAGCGGTTTCTGCATTTATTTTCAGCAGTTGCTCAGCGATTGGCCAAACTGATTCTAGATTTTCAAGGTTCACTATTTCCTTGATACTTTCGGGTTAGGAAGAATGCGAGGCATCACGTACGTGCTATATTTTTGAGCCAAAGCTCAAATGGGTAGGGTAAAAATTTATGTTGGTTTCTCAAAGTTCTTACAATTTATAATGATGGGATAATTTAGAGGTTGCCTGGATTGGTTAGGCCACAAACCACTAAACAATCACAAATTCAAATGCAATACAGGCATTAAAAGCAATCACAAATTCAACAAGAAATTTTTTGGAACCTTACCTATGGTGTCACAAACTAAATCAAATTTCTCATCAGTTGCTGGTAGTGCCCTGCTCTCTTCCTTCCCATGACATTTTTCCCTTTTTTGTCGTCTGATTTCTTCCTTCACGTGGGAAAATTTTAAATTTTAAATTTTGATTTAGTAGTCAATGCTTTATTTGGCGTTAGTTAACGCCAACTTTAGCACTAACTTTTGGCCACTAATGTAATATGTTTTGGGCACCTAAGGCAGTGCCAAGTGCACCTAATTGGGTGCCTATCATTGTTGTATAGTGACTATTTTCATTGTTGTGTATCATAGGATTCAGAGTGTTGGAAATAATTCCAACTCCTGCCTTGTTTTTGTGACCACTGCTATCCCGTGGCTCCTTCATCAGCTCGGTGCGGTAGAATAGTTTTTACTATGGTCCTGCAAGGTGCTTCATCCTTCTCGGCGGTAGTGCGGTGAAAGCTTCTGTGGTGGAACACAAGTCTTCCTTCTATTCCTGGTGGTGTTGCAGTGACTCCCGCAAGTCTTCTACCATTGGCGTGCGGTGACCACCGCTGTCCCATGACTCCTTCATCAGCTCAATGCGGCAGAGCAATTTTTACCGTGGTCCTGCAAATTGCTTCTTCTTTCTCGGCGGTAGTGCAGTGAAAAATTCTATGGTAGCATTTTTGTTCACAGAGGAGGCCATGAAGAGAGGACGTGGATGATGTAGAAATACTAAATTGCTGAGAGGAAAGTGGGTGGAAATAGATGAGACAACGAAATTTGCAGATACAATAGAGGTAAGAAGAGAAAACAACCTCAACCAAAGGAGGAAGGTGTTTATGAATTCACAAATGCTACAACATAGAGGAGATATCAATATGTCAAATATATGACTAAAGTGAGGTTTTGTGTTGGATAACATACTCATTGAAATGATATAATTGGTTTACTAAACATTATTTACTATGTTGTGTATTATAGGGGCGAGACGAGGCCATGGCAACAAATCATGTCATATCAAATCAGGTACTCAAATATTGACTTAACTTAGGAAAAAATGATCTGATGGAATTTCGCGATACGTCCATCTTTTTTCACTGTATTATTGAAATTTATAATGTATTATCCAATTTTGACATAAATTAATGCATGTTGTTGATTATTTTAGATGGAGATTGGAGCAAATGTAGAGCTTGAGCATTCAACTAGCAAAAGAAGAAGACATGTACGTGGACGTGGACCTAAAAATATTAAATCACATAACCGACAGTAGGTGGAAGAGGATATGACAATGGATACTTCAGACACAACAAATGATTGCATTGAAGAAGAGGCAGGTCAAGACTATAGCACATGGGATGAATACTTTGAGAAAATTGTTGTTTGTGAATGTTTTGTATGTCATGGAAAGAAACAATTCAAACGAGTGATTGTACAAAGACATTACATATATATGATGAGCTTCCAATCGATAGTATGCCTCCTACAATCAATTAAAACCAAAGAATAATAAATGAGTGTGGACTGATGTTTTATAAACTATGTTGTCAAAATTGTGTTTTATTTAAATTATTGTATAAAAAAGGTAGTCTATAAAATAATGTTCCATTATTCAATTGATTTATATATGTTCATACAATTTATATTTATATTTTTTAAGCCATATTTGATTATATTTCTTTGAAATTGATACATTTATGATTTATCCAATTGTTGTCAAACATTAAATAATACTTGTGTTTGTTGATAGGTAGAAGATTTTGATGAAATACATTATACTAATACCCAAGATCCAACTGGGTTATTAAGATTTGGACGAGATGATCCAAACCATCCTTTAAACCATACCAAGGTGAGAAGAGCAAGATTGAAGAGAACACTACCACTTGAGAAATTTGAAGAGTTGATGAGAGTCGCATATACTGATGACATGCCACCTAGCCTTAATGATGATGATCATGATAGTGAAAATGCAGTGCATGAAGAAGGATTGAATGAAATGCTTACAGGTTTCTTTGGGGATGGAAACGATGATGACAATAATGATGATATGGTTGACAATAACGATGATAGCAGGGGTAATTACCACCAATGTAATGTTGATGATAACAACATCAAAGACTCCATCAAGCAAGAAACGAAGACACCTGTGTTCAATCGGGTGCAAGTAGAACCTCAAAATTGTCATGCACATTAATATTATTAGGAATCAAGTTACAATTTGGTTGGTTAGACAAAGGGTTCACTACCCTATTGAAGTGAGTTGAAATCTATTTCTTACTTTGCATTGTCAATTGGTGCACATAATTCGTAAACATTCAATTGATTTAATCTCACATCAAATATGTTCATCATAAGTTGAACATTCAATTGATTTAATCTCTGACAATATTACAGAGCACTAAAAACTAAAATATTCCCCGAAGAGAATGTGTTTCCATCAACTTGTAGAGAGGCGCGTCTGTTGTTGGTTGAGTTGGGGATTGAATATAAGCAAATTCATTCATGTAAAAATGATTGCATTTTATACAAAGATGAATATCAAAACAAGGTAGAATTCCCTGTATGCAAAGAGAAGAGATATTGTATAGATGTACAAGGTCCTACAGTTCCAAAGAAGGTTTTACGTCACATGCCAATTATACCTAGACTTCAATGAATGTTTCATTGCAATTCACTAGCACAATTGATGGACTGGCATGCAAAGAACAGGAGTAAAGATGGATTCATGCAAATTTCGGCTGACTCCAAAGCAATGAAACACAGAGGAAAAATGGCCAACAAAATTCAAAGATGAACCCCGTAGTATTAGGTTTGGTCTTGCAATTGATGGAGCGTGCCCATTCTCTTTCCTGAGCTCAAATTATAGTGTTTGGCCAATCAGATTGATAGTATACAATATTCCCCCATGGATGAGTGTTAGAAAGGAGCACCTTATGCTGACTCTCATTGTTCCAGGAAAACATCAAGTTAAAAACATGGATGTTTATCTTGTGCCTTTTATTAATGAGATGCAACTGCTATGGAAAGGCATAAGAATGTATGACATATCACGTCCTCCATCAAATAGGTCCTTCATGTTGTATGGTGTGCTATGTTGGACTATTCATGATTTCCCAAGACTTGGTGTTTTGTTACGGTAAGATAAAATATTCCGTATTTACACTCATAATTTATTTTTCATCCCAACTTTCATACTTAGTTTTATACTTTTTTTTAGATGTTATTAACATTACTTATTGAATTGTAGGGCTTCAAACAAAGGGGATATTTGCATTTCCAAGATGTGCAGAACAATTTCAAGGGTGGTATTCTAAAGATCTACATAAATTTATCTACGCAAACAACAGGGTTTTTCTACCACTAGATCATAGGTTTAGAAATCACCTGAAGAATCAATTTGATGGAAAAGTTGAAAATAGAGGCCCTCCCATGATTATGGGTCGAGGTGATTGGCTTAAGAAGTATGAATATGCTGAATTGAAAGCTTGGGAGGATTTTTTGATCAGGGTGATTCAATTGAAGAACCAGAACAAGTTGTAGTTAATATGCCAAAAGGAATGAAAAGGAAATCCATATTTTATGAGCTCCCTTACTGGAAGGATCTATTAATATCTCGCCTATTAGATCTTATGCACATCTTCAAAAATATCCTAGATTCTATATTTCGACATATATCAAGCAAAGAGGACACCTTGTCTTCAAGGAGAGATATTTCTCTTTCACGTACCAAAATTGATAGAAAACATTTTTGGCCAAATAGGGGAAATGAAACATATGTAGAAGCTCCATGGATTTTTTTTTAAAAGAGCTAGACCAACTAAAAATGTCATCTATTCAATAAGGACACCTACTGGCTATTGGTCATCATTGGCTAAAGCTTTTACAGTTGATGGACATATCATAGGATTTAAAACACATGATTTTCATAATTTTATGAAGGTATTATATATCATCATTTAACATTTATTGGTAACATTGATTAAGTACTAAATATATTTTGATATTTTTTTGTGTGAGAAAAAATTACTAATGACCTTTTCATAAATGTGTTTGATAGCATATCATGCCATTGGCAATTAAGGAGGGATTCTATCTTACGGTTGACTTAGAATGGTTGATTGTCAACATTTACAAGGTATGTGGTTATATGAAATGTTCATGTGTGAGAGATAGATATATTATATTGTATTTTAATTTTTGACTAAAGGTTCATACTAATTTGATAGTCTTATATTAGGTGGGTGACCTCCAAGGAGATCCAAGAATGTGAAGTGCCAAAATGGAAGAGCAGAAATTGGAGAAATTGTATGTGTATTTGAGAAGGAGCTCCCTACAAGTTTCATGGACCTGGAGTCCATTTACTTATACCTAATTCGATGACATTGGTGGGTGTTGTATCAGCGAGGTGGATGTTTTTCTTTGAGAGGCATATGAAAAATCTTAAAAGATATGTCTGATAAAAGGCACATCCAGAGGGTTGCATGGTTGAAGGGTATGTATTGAATGAAGCATTTTTCTTCCTGTGTGAATTCCTTGGTAAGGATTTTGAAGATGGCCCATGCGTCTGGGATGAAGAATGAGCATCAAATATTATTGATGGAGAAAAACCACAATCTAATGGTGTTCAAGTAGAAATTAGTAAGTAAATTCATTATTAGTGTGGTTTTTCTTGTAATCATTAATTTACTATGTAATTTATTTGTCAAATTAACATGACATTTGGAGTTTGAAATAAACATGTTTATATGTAATAGGTGTAGATGAAAGTTCTATACTTTACAAGTTCATTTTGTACCACATGGAATTTATGAACAAATGGATTGATCTGTATGATAAAAAGAGAGAAGGGTTAGAAGCAAGGAGATAGTTTAAGAGATTGAACCCAAGGAATACTCCATTTCCCATTGATACGCGGGAATGGGGCAAGAATTACATAGAATGGGTTATTGAAAAATTCAAAATCAAATAGAAGATGGAGGTATGAATTCAGAAGAAGCATAACATAAGATGAAATCAACATGTCTAGAGGGATGTGAAGAAAGGTACAGTTGTAATTTTTACAAAATGTTGTTTCCATATAGTTTTGACACTATTAACTATTTTAATATTTGTCATTATATTTGTTTTCACTGAAATAAATGGTCTTTCACAGGTGAGGAAATATCCAGCAATGTGGGCATATGGTCAACATTATTGTGTAGAAAGTGTAGATGTAAAGAGGCGATCCTTCAATTGTGGCATCATGGTTGACTTCAAGCAATCCAGTTGATCAAGCTCAAAAGATAAGAATATAATTGAAGGGAATCTACAATATGTTGGGAAAATACAAGAAATTATTGAGTTGGATTATTGCTCTTTTAAATGTTGTATTTTTAAGTGTAGATGGTATGAAGCATTTGAGAGGAAACAAAGACATGATACCCATAGTGGATTATTTTCTATAGATTCCTCATGCTTCCTACAAGAGGATAAGGAGCCTTATGTTCTACCAATTCATTGTGAGCAGGTATTTCTTTAAATCAAACAAGAAGTGGTAGTGATCATTAATCTATTAATTCATAGTTTATTGTGAATATATACATGTGTTTATTAATCAATAAAATTGTTATAACATACATCTAATATATGTATGTCATTCATGTGCAGTTGTTTTTCTATGAAGATATTTTGGACCCGAAATGGATATTTGTCATACATTATGATACAAGATTAAGGCATGTATTTGACGATGCATTAGTGGATACTGAGAAAAAAAATGATGGCCAACAAAATGAGAGATGAATTAGAGAACATCGAAGAAATTGACATCCATGATGATGTTGAAGATGGTTATGTTCAGGCACAAGAAGACAACAATCTAGAGTTAGATGATGTTATGGAGAGACAATAATATGGATGGTATAGAAATGATGATCAAATACATCGGTAACAATATAGATAGTCTGATCAAATTCCAATGATGATGATAATGATAAATACTTGAAAGAACATGAACATTGACAATGATACGGATGACATTGTAGTGAAACCGATAATGTTAATGACAAGACTTCTAATTTTTCAAAATTATTTGCAATCCATGTTTAAAAGGTTGATTCTTATGGCCCACAACTAAAACTTTGAAATGCTTCAGTAATATTAATTCAAGTATTAAACTATAGAACTGCCACTCTCCATTTTGATGTTATATAACTTGTTTATTAGAAATATTTTATCAACTATAAATTTAGTTTGGTATCTCCCAATTTCTTTAAAATAAGTGTTATAATGGTCTCTTCATGTACATTCAACAATATTGAATTAGCCAAATGGAGTCTAATGAGACTCTTATCTTTTTTTCTTTTTTTTCTACCTTATTATGACATTCCAATAGGTTTTTATCTAGCTACTATAACCCATAGGTCTCTATCCACAATAATATACTCCATCTTAAGCTTCTAAAGCTTAAATTTTGTGCCTAATAACTTCTCCATTTCTACCCTAGATGTGATTGTCATCTCTTCCTATAATAAGATCAAACCATTCTATGAAATATCACATTTAAATGAATATTAGTAAACAAAATTCTCTACCTAAAACCTATAATTTAAGTTGATAAGAATATTACCAAATGAAAGAAAGTAGGGTACAAAAAAATTCTTCATAAACTAATCTTAGCGGAGATTATTGTGAAAATTTTAATATATTTACATTTACAAAAAGGAGAAATACATATAAACCATAAATAAAAACATAACACAACACAAGTGTACATGGTAAAAACCCTTTTAGGAGAAAAAATCACACTCAAAAGAGCCCAATTTACTATTCAATAGTCTAAACATATTTATAATAAACTTGAAGGGAAATTTGTTTATAGGAGTATCACCAACCAAAGATTTAGAGTGATTCTAGTAGCATATCATTACCTAGAAAATAATTTATTTAAAATTAAATCTCAAGCATCATATAAATATAAGTAGTGATTACAAAACCATGATCTAAAACCACCAAAAAAAGTGGCACCCAAAAACCTAGTTAGAAAATAAACACCCAAATCCCAAGATGAGCTCATTGGATAAAAATGGCATATTAATTCCACATGTCATAATTGCATCATAAAATAATCATTTAATTAGGAATTCCATTATGGATTCATGACACATTCACCATTCTTGTGGGTCTATATGTGATAATGGGTCTAATAATTTAATGATGAAGTATGTAGAAAAAAATATACATAGTCATAAAATATGTACATATGTTGAAGAAGATGCACCATAGTCTAAGGATTATGCCATACAATGTGGAGTGCATCATTCTTATATATTGGATAGTATGGTCTTGACAAATGAGTTACTAGATGCAAATTTTAGTATTAAAAAATAGGTAATTTTCAATAAGTTTATGCAATTTAGTATATTTCCTATTGAAATTTATAATTAACTATATTAATCAATTATAAATAAAAATTATATAAAAAATTATATGTATTATAAAATTATAAGGTCAAAGTATGCATCCTATATATTCCAACTCTTCATCATATGCTTATCTAGGCATGTCAAGTCAAGATGTATGTAATTTGTAATAAAATGGAAAAATTACTATATGTAAATTTGTATCATTTATCAATGTTAATCTTAAAATGATAATTTGATGATGAAGAAGTGGATGTTGGACCTTTAATATTATGAAACATTAGTGGTACTTACTTAGTTATCAAATTTCATTAAAGGATAAGTTTTATTACTTTTAATCATTATGTATGTAAATAATTTTATGAATATTTTTTTCAAATAATGTTGTTTCATTAAAGGATAAGTTTTATTACTTTTAATCATTATGTATGTAAATAGTGTTATGAATATTTTGGTTAAATAATGTTGTTCCTATTTTTAGTTAATGACATCAACACACACTCTTCTAGGATATGGGAATAGCTATGGAAATTTTACCTCCTAATGCTCTCACATAGGTATGAGCTAGTAATA
>VDFB02228693.1:0-19930 GCA_007258455.2 Sequoia sempervirens
CACATATCAATGTAGGGCATGTTTATGAAGTTATTGTAGATGAAGAGAACAAAGAGGGAACAAATTATTACTTGTGTCGTGTTGAGGCCAAAAATAAATTGGAAGCCCGAGTTATAGATGGAGAAAACATCAAATACCCTACAGGCTCAATTGTTGTTACTGGAACATGGCTTAGAAGGTACCCACATAAGAGTGTTAAACATTGGTTGTTTTAAGACTTTGACACGCATCGTAAAATTTTTCATTACTCAAACCTTGTTGTGGCATCCAATGTTCGTTTGACCAAATATGGGGGTAAACCTTTGAACAAGACCTTGTGGAAGGTCCATGAGTCTGACCATGAACAATACTTGACACAATAAAGAGTAGAGCAGACTTGGATGGTTCATTGGATTAATTTGTAAGTATATACACAATGGTTCTTATTAATTTATATTTGTATCCACGTTAATTTGTTTGATGCCAATGCTATCATCTTATTTTACTTTGCATATCTATAAGTAACCCAGTAAACATTGATTGGTGTCCCTTTGCAGAAAATGCAGATTTATGAGTCATTCAAAAGAATCTCAAGCAGAAAAGTAATGCAACATCCCTATTTTGATGATCTTGACAAATCTCAATTATGATTAAATAAGCCATTACAAAAGTGCGTGTGCATCTTGGTGAGGGAATTTCAAGTTATTCATTTGAAGTTAACCTTATCATGAGCACCTATGATGTAGACATTATAAGAGCATCTCGAATTTCAAGATATTTTATTCATGAAAGGTGTTATGTGCAATAGGTATCTTGGAACTCCCAGTGAAGATGAATGGCCAAGAGTGACTAAGTTGAGAGACTGCCATGCCTATCTGTAAGTGCCTTCCATCTATTTTCATTTCATTTCCATTTTGGATGAGTTATTTCTTTTTATTCTTTTCCTTTACATATCTGTAACAAAACTAATAAAAATTGATTGGTCTCTCCTTGCAGAAAATGTTGATTTTTGAGCAATCGAAGAGAATCTCAGCCAAAAAAGTAATGCAACATCCTTATTTTGATGATCTTGACAAATCTCAATTCCGATTTGAAGCCATTATAAAAGAGCATGTGAAGCTTTTCAAGGGAATCTCAAGTTACTCATTTGAAGCTAACCTATAAATGAGAACCTATGATGTAGACATTATAAGAAAATCTCAAATGTATGAGTGACATTGTAAAATATCTGTGAGAACGGAGTACCTAAGGCATTGTAATGAGACTTACTTGTAATAAAATTTACTAAAATATTGAAATTTGGTGCAGGGGCACCAAGGTTATTGAGCAAATTTGGTTCATGGAAGTCTTTTAAGTTAGTTTTGTGTTTTGAGCTTTGTCAATTGAATAAGGTCATAACACATCCACAATTGATAATGTAATAAGTCATGTTAGTTACAAAACAACAGTTAGACATGATCGGAAAGATGTAGAATAATTTGTAAAAGCTATTTAAAGCCTCTTGAAGGCTCTTTAAGTCAATATTTGAATTTGTAGCCTTTTGAAGGAAAATATTTGAATATGGTTGTAAATGTGCAAGAATGAGGTCTAAGAGTTTGGTTTTCATGGGCTTCCTTTCAAAGCCTCTACTTTTATTGTTCCTACGGTAAACTGTTTGATAGAGTTGGTGGAATTACCTTCGTGAAAGTAATCCTTGATAGTGAGAGATTGAAGTTGTTAACTAGCCAGTAGGAGCTTGGGCAAAGGAATTTGATATGGCTATTGACAAAGACTTCAAGTGGGATGTACTCTGCATTAACACCATTTCTCAATCTTCACTTGATGGCATCGAGGAATGGCTGAACTCCATGGTTATAAAGTATTATGAAAGCAGAATGAACTTGTACTAGCAGCTAATTTTGAAGACTATTACTGATGATCCAAATAAATTTATTGAAAATGTTGGACAAATTTTTGAATATAGGTAGTGATTTTTGATTGATAATTTAGAAGAGTCGAGATCAGGATATATGAACCCTTTGATGTAGAGGAATCAAAATCAGTTCATGCCAATACCATCAAGAGTGTTACAAGCCAACAAGATGAGGGAATTCTTATATAAGGATAATTTTCAATGTTGCAGGTATCGACTTTAATACCAACTACAATGGTAACATTTAAATTCCCTAGCAGTATTTATGTTGAGGAAATTTCCTTTAGATGCAAGGATTCAAAACACATCAACCATGTGGTACAAATGATTAAATCCCAAAGACAATTTGTAGCAATGAAAGAGTCTGAAAAGGGAGAGAGAGCTACATTGGTGACTCGAGAAAGAAACTTCCATCTTTCAAAACAAAGAGTCAATTAAGGGTGGCGGACTATGTAGATCAGGCTAGCATTTGTGGTGGAAGGAAGAAAAAATGGTATTTGGAACTCTGGGAGGCCAACCATGCCCCAGATTTTAATTCTAACCATGAGAGTAGAAGAGAGGGCTAATATCATGTATTAAAACATTAATCATGCATTCTTCCAACTAGCGGAGAAGGAGATGATTACTTTGCTTCATTTTCATTTGCATAACCATATCAAGGCGTGAGAACCAAGAAGACCAAGGATGTTGAGTTTTATGTGGACGTAATGGATGTGGTCCAAACTTTAGGAGGGGCAAGAAGGTCAATGTATGATCTTGATGAAATTGAGGAAGAACAACAAGATAGGGACAGAAAAAATAAAATCAATAAAAAGTTTCAAGGATTTGTCAAGCGAGTAAGAGAGCTATGAGAGCAACCTCATCTAAATTTTTTTGAACTGGAGTTTGATATACCATTTAAAGAGCTTGGTTTTCATGGAGTTCCTTTCAAAGCCTATACTTTTATTGTTCCTATGGTAAACTGTTTGATAGAGTTGGTGGAATTACCTTTCTTAGTAGTAATCGCTATTAGTGAGATTGAGATTGTTAACCTTGAGAGAGTAGGACTTGGGCAAAAGGAATTTGATATGGCTATTTCTTTCAAAGACTTCAAGTGGGATGTACTCCAAATTGACGCCATTCATCAATATTCATTTGATGACATCAAGGAATGGTTGAACTCCATGGTTATAAAGTATTATGAAAGCAGAATAAACTTGTACTAGCAGTCAATTTTGAAGACTATTACTGATGATTCAAATAATTTATTGAAGAGATGTTGGTTAGAATTTTTGAATATGGAAGCTAGTGATTGATTACGATAGTGGAAGAGTCGAGATCAAGGATATGAACCCTCTAAATGTAGAAGAGGAATCATATAATCCTCTTCATGTGTTACCCAGTCTGGAACTTTAATACCAACTACAATGGCAACATTAAAATTCCCTAGCAATATTTATGTAAAGGAAATTTCCTTTAGATGCAAGGATTCAAAGCACATCAGCCATGTGGTATAGATGATTAAATCTAAAAGATGATTTGTAGCAATGAAAGAGTCTGAAAAGATAGAGAGAGCTACATTGGTGACTCAAGAGAAACTTCAGCTTTTCAAAAACAAAGCCAATTAAGCTAGTAGATGTGTGGATCAGGCCAACATTTGGTGGAAGAGGAAGCAAGATGACTGGAACTCTGGAGGCCCACCATATTGGATTTCGATATTCAACCATGAGAGTAGAAGAGAGAGCTGATATCATGTATCAAAACATTAAACATGCATTCTTCCAGCAAGCAGAGAAGGAGATGATTACTTTGCTTCATTTTCATTTGCATAACCATATCAAGGCGTGAGAACCAAGAAGACCAAGGATGTCGAGTTTTATGTGGAGGTAATGGATGTGGTCCAAACTTTAGGAGGGGCAAGAAGGTCAATGCATGATCCTGATGAAATTGAGGAAGAACAACAAGAGAGGGACAAGAAAAATAAAATCAATACAAAGTTTCAAGGATTTGTCAAGTGAGTAAGAGAGCTATGGGAGCAACCTCATCTAAAATATTTTGAACTAGAGTTTGATATACCATTTACAGAGCTTGGTTTTCATGGAGTTCCTTTCAAAGTCTTTGCTTTTATTGTTCCTATGGTAAAAATGTATAATAACCTTCAATGCCTCGAAGGAGAGGCTGTTGGTTGATTTCTAACCCATTTTTGATCAAGAACATTATTTTCCAAAAATTTACTGGGTTTTCTCACTTTTCTTGTTGTTGTACGACCTGTACAAACACTAAGATGATCTGAAACCTATTGGATGTTGTAGATTGATGAATTAGATTTCATTTGCACCTATTTAGAGGTTCTAACTCTTTGTATAGTGAAAGTTATCTTATTTTTACTACTGCTACCTACTTTCACAATGTTCTTGGATTAAAGGATTTCATGATGTAATTCGACCCATTCCACTTTTTGTGCCTACTGTAACTTGTGAAATGGGTCCTCTAACTTGTAAAATAGATGCCTAACCTGTTTAGAATTTTGTGGAGTCAAGGTTGGGTGTTTGGGATGATGTTCTAGGGCTGTAGCAAGGTATTTTCATGATGAAAATGAGGGTTTCAAGTGGTGTTTTGACAAAATGTGGGAAGGATTTTCCATGTAGTGTATTATTCACCATGTGCAGGGTCTGATAAGTGTTTTTGGTGCTTTGTTTGGGTATGACAAGTACGTGAGATAGGAGTTTCATTAAAACCCCAAGTATTTTGCTGTAAATGGAGGATTTGGTGTATTAGGGGTCTAAAGGTCTTGGACCTGGAAACAAATCATGGAATTGAAGGTTTTGATACATAGCATACTGTTGTTTGAGGAGTTTGAGAGAAGATCTAGTGTTTAAAAGGTTGTCTCTTTGTAAATAGGGCTAATTTAGTAGCCTTTATGTAAGGTGGTCTAGTGGATCTTAATGATAGTACAAAGAAACATGGTATGATCTCTTGGGAATTTGTCTTAGGGTCTGTGTTAATACTTGATTGATGTTTGGTTGGCCATTGGATGACCTCTAAAAGATAAGCCCATTTGATGAGATTTGGAGACTATAAGTTAGGCAAGGGTTTATTGAAAACCCATACTCAAAACCTTCCCACAACCAACCAAAGCCTAAAACACCTTCAAAAAGGTCTGCACAAGCTTAAAAGTTCAAGAGATATTGCTGCCCCCAAATATTTCTTCAAACCCTAGCAGTAAACCACCATTTTCCACTAAAAAATGCACCATTTGACATCTAGGGCATCACCTAAAAACCCTCTTTGCCTCCCTTGTGCACAAAAATTTGTACACATGTTTTATAACCATAACTAAACCTTTCCATCTAGTTATAGAAACATATAGTGGGTGAAAGGCTTAATATGACATTTTAATGCACTCAAAACCTTTAAAAAAGGGTATACAAACTAACACTCAGTAATTGGCTTCTAAAATGTACAAAATCATTTGAAATCCAACCAAACCAAAACTAAAACGGAGTTAAGTCTGCTTCCCACCGGATTCCATTGAAAAGATAGCACAATCACCTTGTATGGAATTGTACAGTTCAATGAAACATCAAATCCCAAAGTGCAAAAGGGTAGAAATCTTTGACGGGGTATTACTCGGATACCATGGCACTTACAAAATCTTCGTCTGAACCTATGAGATCGCATTGGGGCCATCTAAAATAACCTCTTTCGGTTTTTGTTATCTCAGAGTGGTTTTCCTATGGTTTCTAGTTTTCAGTTGATCAAAAAAGTGTCAAATACAAGCAGTGGAAAGTTGCAAAGTGGTGCAACTTTCGTTCTGCAACTCGTGTGACCAAACAGACTGTTCCAACGCGTCCGAATAGGTATGTTTACGCTAGCAATTGTCCTTTTTTCTCACCCAAACACACAAAATCGCTTTGAGCTACGTTCAACCAGATCAATCCATTAAGGGTCCAAAGTGCAAAATGGCTGCAAACTTCAGCATGCTGCCACTCAGATACGGTGATGCTTAGAAATTTATCATCTGATCCTATGAGATTGCGTTGGGCCCCTCTAATATAATCTCTTTTGGTTTTTGTTATCTCAGAGTGGTTTTTCTATGGTGTCCAATTTTTAGTTGATAAAAAAAGTGTCAAATAGAAGCAATGGAAAGTTGCAAAGTGGTGCAACTTTCGTTCTACAACTCATGTGACCAAACAAACTGTTCCAACGTGTCTAAATAGATATATTTATGCTAGACATGGTCCTCTTTTGCACCCAAACATGCAGAATCGCTCCGAGCTACGCTCAACTTGATCGATCCCTTAAGGGTCCAAAATGCAAAATGGCTGCAAACTTCAGCATGTTGTTACTTGGATACCGTGATGCTTAGAAACTTCTTGTCTGATCCTATGGGATCGTGTTGGACCCCTCTGCAACTTGTGTGACAAAACGAACTGTTCCAACGCGTCTAAATAGGTATGTTTACACTAGGCATGGTCCTATTTCGCATTCAAACACATGGAATCGCTCCAAGCTATGTTCAACCGGATCGATTCCTTAAGGGTCCAAAATGCAAAATGACTGCAAACTTTCGTATGTTGTTATTCAGATACTGTGACACTTAAAAAATTCTTGTCTGATCCTATGAGACTGTGCTGGGCCCCTCTGCAATAAACTCTCTTAGTTTTTGTTATCTCGGAGTGGCTTTCCCATTGTGTCCAGTTTTCAGTTGATAGAAAAAGTGTTAAATGCAACTAGTGGAAAGTTCTACAACTCGTGTGACCAAACAAACTGTTCCAATATGTCCAAATAGGTATGTTTACGCTAGACATGGTCCTCTTTCGCTCCTAAACACATGAAATCGCTCCAAGCTACGTTCAACCGAATCGATCCCTTAAGGGTCCAAAGTGCAAAATGATTGCAAAATTTAGCATGTTGTTACTCGGATACTGTGATGATTAGAAAATTCTCATATGATCTTATGGGATTGTGTTGGGCCCCTCTATAATAACCTCTCTTGGTTTTTGTTATCTCAGAGTGGTTTTCCTGTGGTGTCCAGTTTTCAGTTGATGGAAAAAGTGTCAAATGAAAGCAGTGAAAAGTTGCAAAGTGGTGAAACTTTCGTTTTGCAACTTGTGTGACCAAACGAACTGTTCCAATGCGTTCAAATATGTATTTTTACGCTACGAATGGTCCTCTTTTGCACCCAAACACGCGGAATCGCTCTGAGCTAGGTTCAACCAGATCGATTCCTTAAGGGTCCAAAGTGCGAAATGGCTGCAAACTTCAACATGTTGTTACTTGGATACCGTGATACTTAGAAACTTCTCGTCTGATCCTATGGAATTGTGTTGGACCCCTCTCTAATAACCTCTCAATTTTTGTAATCTTAGAGTGGTTTTCCTATGGTGTTCAGTTTTTAGTTGATGGAAAAAGTGTCAAATGCAAGTAGTGGAAAGTTGCAAAGTGGTGCAACTTTCGTTTTGCAATTTGTGTGACCAAACGAACTATTCCAGTGTTCGAATAGGTATGTTTACGCTAGGAATGGTCCTTTTTCGCACCCAAACACGCAAAATTGCTCTGATCTACTTTCAACCGAATCGATCCCTTAAGGGTCCAAAGTGCAAAATGGCTGCAAACTTCAACATGTTGTTACTTAGATATTGTGACGCTTAGAAGCTTCTCGTCTGATCCTATGGAATCGCGTTGGACCCCTCTACAATAAATTCTCTCAGTTTTTGTTATCTCAGACCGGTTTTTCCGTGGTGTCCAATTTTCAATTGATGAAAAAAGTGTCAAATGCAAGCAGTGAAAAGTTGCAAACTGGTGCAACTTTCGTTCTACAACTCATGTGACCAAACACTATTCCAACGTGTCCAAATAGGTATGTTTATGCTAGGCATGGTCCTCTTTCACACCCAAACACGTAGAATCGCTCTGAGCTACGTTCAACCGGATCGATCTTTTAAGGGTTCGAGTGTAATATGTTGAAATAGGCCATTCCACCTATTGTTTAGGCTGTGTTTTGGTGATATGGGCCTGATGTAAGTAGGATAGGGAGTAGGAATAAGAAAATAGCATTCGTAAAGACATTGAAAGAGATTACTAACATTGCCCTTGTTCAAAATTCAAAATTAAGGCCCCTTAAAAGCAAGGCTAAAAGAGGTGAAAAGAAGAAATTGCTTGAAAATAAGTTAGAATAGGTTGGAAATATGGTGAGCTTGTGGAGTTTGATGTGTTCAAAAGGTCTACAAGGACAAGGGAGGTCAAAATTATGTTATGGCATGATGCCCTAGTTGGAAAAATAGGGGTTTTGAATGAAAAAGAGATGTTTGAGGGAGTAAAAGTGGGTAATGTCAAGAGACAACATAATTTGGTGGTCAATTAAGTTTGTGCAGGCATAATGAAGAGTGTTGGAATAAGTTTTGAGGTTCGGGTTCGGTTCGCCGGTTAAGCCAACTTTTTTTGGAGGGGGGTTTGGTTCGTTTTGGGTTCGTTGGTACAAAAATCATGTAAAAACAAAATATAAATATATATGCAGCCTAGAAGCACACATTATGATTAGAATATCACATAACATCATATAAACAACAAAACCATCATAAACTTGAATGTCATTTAAAACATGCATGATAAATATTCATCATTGAAACTTGAATTGTGGTAGCTTGATATACAAAGTCTATTGATGTTAGGGTTCAATTTGTATGATTTTGAAAAAAAGAAGCCAATTGAGTAGGGTTATCAACGTTCTTCATAAATCATAAGAATTTGTTTAGTACACTAGCCATTTTGATGTCTTCTTGCAGTCTCAAACATTATTTTGTATCATTGTTACATTGGTCTTGAGAGTGGTAGCTTAATATAGCATTTTGGACCATAAATGTTTGATTAACTACCCCATTTGAGCATGAGGTTGTGTTATGTGCTTGATTACACGAATACCACCATTCATTTTCTATCACAAAGTTATTCTGGGCTGGAACCATATCTTTCACTGGATTTACAGCATTAAGAGGAGCTGGATTATAAGATTTGGAATGGTCTTTGATTAACATTTTGCCTCTGATAAGCACCTTGATAGGGTTGTCTATTTTGCTGGTACTGATATCCCTGGTTTTGATAAGACTGATTTGCATTCTGACCTTGCTGTTGGTTCTGCTGTTGAAAATTCGATCTTGCCCCTTGATACTGTTTATTCATGCTGATCAAATCATTTCCCATAGTCTGTAAAATACTTTCTATCTTCTACTGACTAGACTTGATCTCTTGCAATTCACTTGATGGTCCTGCAGCTGACACTCCCTGTCTTACGACAATGGGTAATGTTGGAACAACAGGTAAAGGGGCTAAAGATGGCATTTGCAATGACATATTTGATTGAATTTCAGGGAAGTAGGGCATAGGTGGCCTAGGTGCTAACTTGCCTGCTTGAATGAGGTTATTTTCTGTCTTAATAGCTATACTATAAGCTTGAGGTAAAGAAGTACCCCCCATGGACTGTATCATGACTGAGATATCACTATTTAAACTTTTCAAATAGTACAAAAATGCATAATCAGCAGAAGGCCTTATCATAGCAGGTATTCTGTTCCAAGTCTTTTGAAATCAGATATTGAAATCCGCCATTTGTTCTTGTGGGGCTCTTTTAATGGTTGTTAACTACTCTACCAAAAATAGGTGATTAGATTTTTTCTCAAAAGATCTGGTAAATTCATCACCAAGCTCATCCCATGTTCTTATAGAACCCACCGACAAGCTTCTAAACCATTCCAACTCCTTAAAAGATGCAGCCAACAATCTCACAACTACATTTTCTTGTCACATGATGCACATTGCACAATGTTGCCACATCTTTGATATGTTCAAAAGGTGTTACTTGTCCTTCTCCAGTAAACTCTGGTAACCCTTTTAACGCTGCCAATGGAATGTCATCATGTTGTGCTAGATTAAGGGGACTACCCTGGTTGAAGGGTACAAAAGTAAAGGCCCTTGGTGTTGCCATTGAGCTAGAATGCGTTGGTATGCTTGCTGAAGCATAACTTGAACTTGGTTGAGAAGTATTTGCTGTAGCAGAAATACTATTTGTTGAACAATTGAAAGCCCCAAATGAGGAGGCAGAAAGTTCTGTTCTAAGAGTAGGAGATGTTGAATGCCTAGCTATAGGGTCTCTTCTTCTTCTCCTTCCGTATGAAAACAGTGCCTTGTCACTAACACCAGGTGACATTGACTGAACTTTAGGAGAAGAAACAGTCCTTCTGAGAGTTCTCCCTTTTCTTCTTGGAGGAGATAAATGCAAAAACTCTACAGCTTTTGAACTTCTGGTTTCTATTTTTCTCATATAAACAAACACATTGATCCTTTCCTTCACACAGAGTCGCCAGATATGCTTTAAAACAACCTCTAAAAGGCTATTAGCTCACTGTCAGCACATCAAAATAGTAAGACTTAAGAATTTTACTTTGCTTCAGTCCCACCGGGCGTGCCAAAATTGTTATCTCCTAGAAATGCACCCTATGCAGAGTTATGAAAAACTGAGTTTTTCTAGAAAAATATGGGATCATTTCAAGGTTGTGGGTCACCTAAAGTTGAAATGAACCTCCGGATAAGGTCGGCTCATAACTGGTAATATCACCTAACTCTAATCTTCATAAGGAAAAGGGAGGAGTGCATGAAAATGAAAACTAAATCCTATGGTGATACACCGAATTTGCTCAAAACATGTACAGCTACTTAACACAATTTTCAATCAACTAAGAAAAGCTGATATGCACAACTTAATACTCATATGAAACTGCATAAACGTTTCATAAGAAAGCTACGATACACATAGTCCTAGAAGGATGATAAATTCTCCTCACAACTAAAATCTGTTTGTGTCACTAGCATAACCTATAACCTACAATATACATATCTCCTTTGCTTGAAAGTGCTATTAATGAGACGTATTAACAAGGAATAAGAAAAAACTCACATGTAAATATATCAATCATCCAACGCACTCAACGAAACAACTAACTGAGAAGACAAAAATTACTTTCTTTATTGATCTCCAAAGGTGAAACTCTAGCATACAATGTTTGTAAATGAGTTCCCAAACTTAGTATTGTCCTCTAAGGACTTATAGAAGTCACAAAAACAGAAAATATGCAAGTAAGAACTATCCTACAAAATGAGGCAAAAATGCCATATATACAAAAGTGTCAGCTCCTGCCTTGGGGCCTACAAAATATCAATTTTTAGAAGGGTCGACCCTCAGATCTTTTGAAAATAAAGTTAATGCATTCAATGTACATTCCTATGTCCATGTTGGTGAAAGATTGTTCCAGGGATGGCCCTTCAGATCTTTTGCAACCCTCGCATTAACTTTTGGGCCCTGTGTCCACCTTCGAACTTCCATTAGAGCCACCTTGAATGCCCTGAAGCATTATCATAAATGTCACTCTACCTTTGCTAGCAGACACCCCAGCTATCCCTGAGACTAGCAGCTTCTTCCCCTTCGGCTTTCCTCCTGTTTCAGATCTTTCTTCAAGTTGGTCCCCCCGCGAGAAAGACAACATCAAATGTTCCCTATTGTCAGACCTCCATAGAGACAACACTACTGCCTTCGAACTGATACATCAACCTTGATTACAGAGCAGATGCATACTGCTCACATTCCGTTGATCTTCCTCACAAGGATAGTCACAACAGTCAAACTGCCCATGGTCCGTCTTTAGCTCCTTTTGATTGGTTGAATTCATGCCATGTAGATTCCCAGACGGTCAAAGGTCGCCTCATCAAAATCGCATGTCGGTAAGACACTAGCCGTGTCTCCCCGATGCGATTATCCCCTTCAGTAGTTATCGACATAGCTCCCAACCGTCGATAAGAGTTCATAGCGAGTTCCCATTGGTCATACCGATATTCCTTTCTATTGGAAAATCCATCGCTATCGACAAAACTCTCCCAGTCGGTAGGAGGTCATAGCGAACACTAAGAGTCCTACCGATATCTTTTTCCATGGGCAAGTTGATCACTATCGGCAAGACTCCCCTCAGTCGGTGAGAGATTATACCGAAGCCCCCATCTTTCGGTGAGACCAACATCTTTTGGCGAGACATCATGCCGAACTCAAAACCCGCGGCCAGGGGTCTTACCGATTCCAAATATCCATTTGGCGATATCCTTCTAGGTCGGCAAGATCTCATACCGAGTGCCAAACATTACACTGAGACCTTTCGTTTCAGCGAGAGCTCACCCCGTCGGTGAGACATCACAGCGAGAGCACCAACTTTCGCCGAGACCTCGCGCTGTTAGCAAGACATCTCCCCGACGCCGACCGTTTCGGTGAGACCACCCGAGTCGGCAAGACCTCACACCGAAGCCTTCATCTCTCGGCGAGCTCAGACCATTTCGGGGAGACCACCAATGGTTGGCGAGACCTCTTGACGAGCTCCTCCTGTTTTGGCGAGACCCTGCTTAGTTGGCAAGACCTTTCGCCGAGCTCAAAACGTGCAGCCGTCGTTCCTTTGGCAAGAGCCCTGCAATGATTGAGACTTTACCCTTAAGCTACCCTGTCCTTTGAGACTCTGCTTGGTCGTAGAGACATTCTAATCGATCAATCCATGGCGAATAAATGTTTGGCGGCCGTTGGATTAAAATGAATATAACACACTACCAGTCGGCAAGACATCTGAAAGGTCCCAACGACTTTCTTGCTCAGGAGTTTTATGCCAAATCTGACTGAGGCAAGGATTTCCAATAGAATTCCTTGTGAAATAACATCAGATAAGGACCTTCCCAATGAAATCCGAACACCTGCGGTTGGGCTCCAGCCTTGGCGGGAGCCACGGTACAATCCACGTGCGAATTTAAAACATAATTTCCCACGATTGAGCTGCGTGGGTGAAAATTGGGTAGCATATCAATACAAAATATGTACCAAAGCGCCGTAGCAGGCATACAACAAAGGGCTGCGGAATCAAAGTCATTGCTCTCGGACTCTCAAAATAAACTCTTTCCCTTTGCTGAATTAGGTCGGATAAGCGATTGTCACTTTCGTTTGTTGCTTTCGAGGAGTGCTGGCTATCTACTCTTGTTAAGTTCTTGGTGAGAAGTTTAACTATTACAATGAAGTAGAAGATATTAATATATAAATTACATTATAAAAATGATATATTTAAAAAAAATCACTTTGACCATCTCGATCACTCTTCCGAGGAAAATGCATACGCCAATGCTAAGGTGTGTTCCAAATACAATATAAACCATTCAAGAATGAAATGGACTACAAATCAATAATTTGGTTTGATTTTCACTAAATACTTGGCATCCTATAAGCAACAAATATAAATTGAAATTTAGTAGTTGCCTCATACCTCCCCACAATCAAAGGCAAAAGCCGAAGGTGTATGGCGAATGAAACACCGATATCCATTGCCCTTGTAACATTTGGAGGTGTTTCCACAATAACTTTATCTGAAAATAAAACAACAAATTATTCAATCACAAAAAAGATACAATAGCGATCCACGTCATGACTTCTAATGTATGAGATCTAATGAACAAAATTTTGAGTACTTATTAAACTATATATTTATGATTATCATGCTTACTATTTGCCCTATCCATATCTTGTTCGAAAGGACATGTTTTTAGGCTTTTACCCATAGTAGAAAGTCGCTGAATCGTTTGATTAAATGTTTTTATAGACATGTACGATAACTGTGATGGCATAGAGAAGGCAATGAACTGTTTGAAAAAATGCCTCAAAAGAAATGGGGTCTCGAGGTGATGGAATGCCATTACAAACAAATGCATGTCATGACATTCCATCACCATAAGAACACATTTCTTTCAGACATTTTTTCAAAAAGTTCATTGCATTGCCTTCTCTATGGTATTATTGCTTACTATTATGCTTTGATAGATATTTTTCCAAGCATCCATAGTTTGTTGGAAAGCACCTATTTTAGGCTTTTAGCCATAGCAGCAAGGAAGCACGAGTAGTTAAATGATAAAATGCTTTGGTGTACATGTATGAAAAATGTGGTATCATAGAAAAGGTGGTGAGCATTTTGAATAAATGCCTCGAAGAAATGTGGTCACCCATGAGACCGCATTTCTTCAAGGAATTTTTTGAAACTAGTAACTTCCTTGTCTATGCTATTGATTGCTATTATGATTTCATAGATTTTTTCCAAGCATCCATAGTTTTTCGTGTAGGTGCACCTTTGCAAGCACATGCCTCCATGTGAAGTAATTACATCACTGCTTATGTTGACTTTCTAAACAACTATATATTGTAGTTGAAATTTTGTCATCTATCAACATCTAATTATTAGTTATGGAATAACTGAGTAAAGCTTTTGAGTTTGAATGATGTGCTGATGCAGCGTAACCAACAATATGAATATGGACTTTGAATATGGTACATTGGTTGAAGCTAACGTTGTGGGACAGAGTTCCCTCGAAACCTCCAATATTACCCTGTTCAACATCCAAAATCACATTAAAATATCATTCGTAAAACAATGCTATTAACATGTAATAAATTTATAATTGTTTACTAGTTACATACCCCGTTGATAGGTGTACTGCAAAAATAAGTAGGTGGAGGGACAATGTATCCAATCTCAACACTGTGACCCTGCATTTTTATTTAAATCATAAAACTAAATTAGTTAATCTTGCATTTCAAAATCGAAATTTAATAAATTAAATTCAATGAACATACTAACTTTTACCTGAGTATCAACGCCATACGCATCATGCAAAACGTCAGCCGCCCTCTCTATCTCTGTAGTTGCATACAGATCCTTCGCAACAACCTCTTGAGTGTTGGTGGGGTCATATGAACAAGTCGCCCCTCAAGATTGACACACGTGTTCGAAGGCCACCACTCGAAGACTCCCCTGGATAGTGCTATAGAATAGGGCTAGTATGATGGATGACACTTTGGGTCAAAGTGTTGATCGCCTGCAATGTCTCTATGTCGACACTCTCCTTTGCGACGACAAGCATAACAACGTGCTCACGAGGCGGCCTAGCGATAGCTCGTCTCCCTTGCCGCGTAGGATCCGGCTGTGCACCGGGCCTATCCTGAGCCGACCCCCCACCTCTCCCCTAGACGTTACTTATATCAAAATAATTTGGGATTTTGTTCAATATGAACTCACTGTATAGTTTCCTAGGAAAATACTGGGGGACTTTACAATTGTTGCATGGTCAGTCATCAAAGACCATGTACCACCTATCATAAAAACGGTTCTTAATCTCTTGGTGGTGGCACCAATGAATAGGAAACATCTTCGCATTGAGGCTAAGATTTTGATTTGTGCGTAGGTCAGTGAATAATGAGCACAAGTCACCTTTTGTAATTTTTAAATCCTTTACTTGTTTATATGATAGTTTATCTGTATAATATTCCCTAACCGCTTGTCTCCTATCTTGCCATTCAGTTATTTGTTTGCTAATTGAATCTACATTTTTTAACATATCTTTCAATGAATTTGCGAGGGTCATTCTTTTTGTGGTTGAACCATTTGGACCACTCAACCTACTAATAAAATTCTCAATTTGTTTTTTGTTGTTCTCAATCTCACTCATTAAATTTTGTTGAGTGCCAGGAGGTTGTTGTTGAGTTTTATTTTCTTGTTGAGAATTTTATTCTTCAGGATTTGGTTGCTCTTCTTGTTGAGGATTTTGTGGGTTTTAGGGTTCATTTGCATCTCCTACAAATTCAAAAATTTATATATCAAATATAACCTAAAACTAACAAAATCAACCTAAAACTAAGAAATTCAAAACAAACAACAAACAATACTTACCTCTCCCACCTCTTCGTCGTCGTGGCGCCATCCTTGAAAAGAAATAGCAACTCTTGTTGAAGATTTGTGCCTAATACCTCCTCCTAGAACACGAGTGCGAAAGTTGGGGGTTTTGGCCACAGGCAGAAGAAGAAAACCGTCGAAGTGAAAATGAAGACTTTCACTTTTTTTTTGCTTTTAACGTGCTATAATGCGAGCGCGCTAAACTTTTTCTAGAAAGTGGCCACAAAATTACTACCCAACTTCATGCACCCTCCCAGTTGTTAGATTATTTCTTTCTTAAGTTGCATATAAGAACTGTAAAGTCTATCAAATGGATGTGAAGTCGACATTTTTGAATGGAGAACTGGAAGAAGTATACATTGAACAACCAGATGAATTTCTGCTGATTGACAAGGAAGACATGGTTTTTCGCTTGAAGAAAACTCTGTATGGACTTAAGCAAGCTCCCAGAGCTTGGTATGCTAGATTAGACAAATGCTTATTGAAGCTTGGATTTAATAAAGGTACTGCTGATAGCAATTTATACTTCAAGTTGGATCATGATAAAGAGTTAATTATAGAAGTTTTCGTTGATGACATTATTTTTGGAGATGATAATCTATGTATGAAGTTTGCTGATGAAATGAAGAGTGAATTTGAGATGAGTCGGATTGCAAGTTACCCAGTTAGATAAGGGAATTTTCATATCTCAGTCCAAATATGTGAAAGAGCTGCTGAAGAAATTTGGGATGGAAGAATCAAAGCCAGTTGGTACTCCCATGGTGACCGGATGCAAGCTAACACAAAATGATGATTCTCCTAAGGCAAATCAAACTAGATACAGGTCAATGATTGGTGGATTGCTCTATTTGTCCCAGACTAGACCAGACATTATGAATGTTGTATGTATGGTTGCTAGATTTCAGGTTGATCCAAAAGAATCATATGTGACTGTTGTTAAAAGAATCTTCAAATATCTAAAGGGAATAGTTGACTTTGTACTTTGGTATCTAAAGGATGATGATCTCACTTCTAGTGCATATACTGATGCGGATTGGGCTAAAGATGTAGATGATAGGAAAGTACTAGTGGTGGTGCTTTCTTCCTAAGGAAGAAGCTGGTGTCCTGGTTGAGTAAAAAACAAAATTCCATTTCTCTATCTACTATTGAAGCAAAATATATTGTTGCTGCCAATAATTGTACTCAAGTGATATGGATGAAACAGATGCTAAAAGATATTAGGGTGGTATATGAAGAACCTATTGCCATATACTGTGACAATTCAAGTGCAATAAATATTTCGAGGAATCTGGTACTACACTCTAAGACAAAACACATATCAATCAAGTTTCACTTCTTGAGGGAGAAGGTGAATGAGAAAGAAGTCAGATTGCAGTATGTGCCTACCAAAGAACAGATTGCAGACATCTTTACTAAGTCGTTGCCAAATGATACTTTTAAGTATCTCAGAGGAATGCTAGGGGTGATTACCCCTCTTGATAAGAAATAAAAGATGCATTTACTTGCATCAATCCGTGAGCCTCATTAGTATATTTTGATCTGGATTGATGTCTTTGTGGCTGCTACTCAGAGGGAGTAGTCAGATGTGCAGATATGTGGTTCAGAGCGTGTATATGGAAAGGTCATGGTTAACTTTTCCATTGATGTCAAAGGGGGAGAAGAATAATGTGAAAAATATTTTTAAGGGAAAAACTACAATTGAGAAGAGGAGTCAAAATCTAAGGGGGAGTTAGTATAGGTCTGCTGATGGTATTTTTCACATCATGTGTTGCCATCAATGCTAAAGGGGGAGATTGTTGGATGCTGAGGGTGTGTTGTTGATATGTGGTTGTCATTGATATCAACACTATTAGCATCATTGTATTAACGACTGTATATGTCGAGGATATTGAGAAAATTGAGAAAGGAAGGGTTACAGAGTTGCATGTTGCCAGTGGAACTGTGAAGGTCATGAAGGTGTCATGTTCTGTACATTGGAGATCAACTGTTGTGGAATAAAGGGTTTATTTTTTTAGAGTATCTAGATCATCTACCGGAAGTTTCAGAGGTCCGCATGTTGATTTGATCATGTTGTGGTCTGACAGTATTTTTGTGGTCTTTGTTAGTGTTCTTGAGTGAAGATTGTGTGATTATGATAATCTCAGTTGTTGCAGATGCTTCTCTGTTAGTTCCTGGTGTTCTTGGATGCTTCTAGATCATTCTCCATCATTCTTGTACGTCCACATTGAACGGTGTGCTCGTGGTCAAAGATTTTTCTTGTGCACGTTCAAGTTTTCATGTTCCTGGCCGACATGATGGTGGTAACGTGTTGTGGATCCTTGAAAAGTAAAATGTGAATGTTTGGCACGCTCGTGAATATTGTTTTGGGTCGCATCATTGTATTGGCTGACGGTGTTTAGATCCACATTGAAAATTTAATTATAAATTTGGGTCGACATTGCAAATATGTTTTATTTTTCTGGTCGACTAAGTTGTTGATGTAATCCATGATGTAGATATATAAGAGCGAGTATTTCATTGGTGTAATGTGTGTCGGGTGTGCTCCTATGTGTGTATGTGCGGATATCATTCGATTGCAGAGTAGAGTGTGAAGAAGACTGAGCGAAGTGTGAAGTAGTTTGAGTGAAAAGTGAAGGAGTTTTTTGTGCTTAATTGGAACTGTAATTAGGCTTGTGCATAAACTATTTTCTCAGTTCGTACCCTTCGGATTTAATCCTATTCTGTATTGTTGGGTAGTGAGCCCCTTTTGTAACTAAGCAGTGAGCTTTAGGCAGTGTGCCTGAATGCATGTGCATTCCCCTTTATTGTTTTCTTTATACTTTTAACAGGGTATAATATTGTGGACTAACATCCACAGTGGTTTTTCCCCTAACAAGGTTTCCATATAAAAATCTTGGTGTTCTCTGTCTCTCTGATGTGTTAATTGTTTATGGTTAATTGTTTATTCATCAGATCTGAGATTAAGTCAAGTTTGAAAAGTTTATTATTTTGTGACAACTGATTCACCCCCCCTTCTCAGTTGTATGTCCTTGTTTTGCCAATATCTTTCTCTCTAACTCTCTCTCTATCTCATAATTCTCTCCCTCCCTCTCACCACTCTCTCTATCTCTCTCTTTCTCACACAAACCTCTACCTCCCTTGCTAACACTCCCTCCCTCCCCTCTCTACTTCTCTCTATCTCTCCTCTCCCTCACTCCCCTTCTTTTTGTCTCTCCTCCCAATCTCTCTCACTATTGTCCCTCCCTCCCTCTCCCTTTTTCTCTCTCAATTGCTCCTTTTCTCTATCTCACCATTCTCTCACTCTCTCACTCACACACACACCTCTATCTCCCTCCCTATCTCTTTGTCCCTCCCTCCCCTCTCTATTCTCCATCTTTCCTCTCTCTTTCCCTCTCTATACCTACCTCTCCCTCCATCACTCTCTCTCCATCCCTCTCTATCTCACCTATGTCTCCTTCCCTAACTCTTTCCCTCTCTACTCTCTATCTCTCCTCTCCCTTCCTCTACCTACCTCTCTCTCTGTCTCTCCATCCCTCTTTCTCTCTCACTATCTCCTCTCTATCTCACCATTATCTCTATCCTTACCTCTCACCCCCTCCTCTCTAAATCACCATTCTCTCTCTCCAACTTTCCCTCCTTCCCTCTCACTCCCTCCTCTCTAAATCACCATTCTCTCTTTATCCCACTTTCCGTCCTTCCCTCTCTATGTCTCACTTATCACTTTCTACCTCTCCCTCCCTCCAACCTCCCTCTCTCTCTTTATCTCCATTTCTCATTCTCTCCTTACCTCTCCACTCTCTATCTCACCACTCTCTCCATCTCTCTCTCTCTCCTATCCATTACTCCTTCCCTCTCTACCTACCTCTCTCTCCACCACCTACCACTCTCTCTACCTCTCCCTCCCTCCCCATCTTTCTCTCTTACTCTATCCTTCCCTCTCTACTCTCTCTCTCCCCCTTCCCTCTCTATTGTCTTTCTCTCTCTCCTCTCTCTCTCCCCCTCTCACACACACTCACCTCTATCTCATCCTTTCCTCTCCCTCCATCCCTCCACTCTCTACTTCTCTCTATCATCTCTCTCTACATCTCCTTCCCTCTCCCTCCATCACTCTATATCTCAACTATGTCTCCTCCCTACCTCTTTCCCTCTGTACTCTTTATCTCTCCTCTCCCTCCCTCCCCCTCTCTCTCTCTCTCTCTCTCACACACACACACACACACACACACCTCTCTCTCCTCCCTACCTGCCCCTCCCTCCCCTCTCTACT
>VDFB02228696.1:0-10578 GCA_007258455.2 Sequoia sempervirens
ATGACAATATAGGAAATTAAATAATACAAATAAATACAATAATACATTAAATTAAACATGTTAAGACTCTAATGTTGATACACCTTAACCCTAATGTTCTCCCACTTGTCAAATACCTACCAAGAGTCATACAAAATCATCTGCTCAAGGCCCCAAGGCCCATGGAATCAGAACACCGTCTCAACTTCTTTGTACTCACTGGTTTCATTAGTGCATCTGCAACATTCACCAAAGTGCCATCCTTTTCCAAGTTAACCCTTCCATCTTCTACCATATCATGAACAAAATTATATTAAACATTAATATTCTTTGTTCTAGCATGGAAGGTAGGATTCTTTGCTAATAAAATGGCACTCTAACTATCACAACAAATAGTAATATGTCTTGCATCTAAACCAATATTAGAACACAAACCCTTAAGCCAAATAGCTTCCTTACAAGCATGAGTGGCTTCTGTGTACTCTACTTTTTTCATGGACAAATTGACTATAGCTTATCACTTACTCATCCAACTAATAGCAACACCAAACATCATAAACACGTAACCATTGGTGGATCTTCTATTGTTAATTTCACCTGCCCAATCTAAATCTACATATCCATGAATACTCACATAATTTTGAGGTCCAATAGGATGACCATGAAAACACAAGGCATCTCCAACACTAAGTTCACATACTTGCTCTAGCTTAACCAAAGCTTTATGTTAGCTCTATCTCTCATGATCTCCATTCCTAGAATATACCTAGCTGCACCTAGGTCTTTCATCTCAAACTGTGCTAACAACTGAAGCTTCAAATCAAAAATCATACTTTTACCATTTCCAATAAACAACATATCATCTACGTATAAAAAAATAATGAGAATGTTACCATTATCATATTTATAATAAACATAATGGTCAGATTTAGATCTCTAAAATCTCAATGACAACACATAGGTATCAAACTTGTTGTACAACATTCTAGAAGACTAAACCACAAAGAGACTTCTTTAGTTTGCAAACCAAATTTTCTTTACCTTTTTTCAACAAAGTGCTTTAGTTGTGACATATAAATCTCTTCCTCCAAGTCACCATGAAGGAATCTTGTCTTCACATCCATCTGTTCTACTTCTAAATCATATGCTACTGCAAGTGATAATAGGTATCATATAGATTTTAGCTTCACAATAGGAGAGAATATCTCACCATAATCAATTCCCTCCACCTATGAAAAACCTTAGTGACCAACCATTCCTTATGCTTCTCAACACTGCCATCAAGACTATAGTTTTTCTTGAGCACCCATTTACAACCAACAAGTTTACATCCAACAGGAAAAGGTACCAGATCCCAAGTTTCCTTTTTCTTTAATGTATCCATCTCCTAATCCATGGATTTCATCCAGGAATCTACATCACTCATACCTATAGCCTCTCTAATAGTCCTAGGCTCATCAGTGTTAACAATCAAAGGAAAAATGCAACTAGAATCTAGTAATGAATAACCAAACCTTTTTGGTTGCCACCTAACTCATGTAGACCTCCTCAAAGGTTGAGGTTGAGGTTCTTCTTCTTTGGAACTTTCAAAGCTTCTTGAGCTCTCCTCATCATTAGGTCCAATAGGAGTGTGTAGTTAATCTTTCTTCAAAGTAGGTGGAATCTGAACTACATCCTTCTTATGTTTCTCCTCTTTCTCTGGTTGTGGCTCAATAGTGGAAGGTTGCATCTCTTTGAAAATCACACTTCTATAGTAGAGAACCTTTTGAGCTTCTATATTCCAAAGCTTGTACCCTTTCACACCGACACCATAGCCAATAAAGATACACTTAAATGCCTTGTTCTCCAACTTTGACCACTTTTCAATCAAAATATGAGTGTAAGCTTCACAACCAAATACTTTGGGATGTCTCATCGAAAGATTTTTACTAGACCATGCCTCCATGGGTGTCTTTCTAAAAAGCATTGATGTAGGATATCTATTGATCAAATAACATGTAGTGGCTACCACTTCAACCTAGAACATCTACTCAAGGCTAGCACCACTCAACATACTCCTACCCCCCTCCATTAACATCCTATTCATCCTCTCTACAACTCCATTTTTTTGTGGAGTGTATGGAGTTGTATTATGTCTCTCAATTGCATGCTCTCTATATAACTTGTTGAACTCTACAAATCAAAACTCACCACCACTTTCAGTCCTCAAACACTTAATATTTCTACTAGTCTAGTTTTCTACCAAGGCCTTAAACTCCTTAAACCAACTAAAGACTTTAGCTTTACTTTTGAGAAAATAAGTGAATGTCCTTCTAGTGTAATCATCTATGAAAGAAACAAAACATATAGATTTTGATAATGAAGGAACATTCACAAGACCAAAAACATTTGAATGAACATAGTTCAAAACCCCATAAGGCTTGTGAGAACTAGATTAAAAAGAAACATGGTGCTACTTTTCATAAACATAATATTCGCAAAATTCAAAATCGAGATTACAATCATCAAGGCCTTCAACAAGGCTCTTATTCTTTAGGTTTCTAAGACCCTTCTCACCAATGTGACTAAGTCATTGGTGCCATAACATTTTCTTCTCTATAGGAAGCTTCATTTCCATGGAATGAGCACCCTTAGGTACCCAAAATGCATGACCATCAAATGTAGCTGCAATAGACTTCTTCTCTATATGATTTGTCGATGAGGATGAAGAATCTAAAGGTCTCTTATTTGGTATGTTAGAACAACTATTGCATTGAATCGTGCATGCATCCAACTTGTAAAAAGTTCCAACTCAAACACCCTTAGCCAACACCATAGTTCCTATCATCATCTTGCATCCTCCACTAGATAAAACAACTTGCACTCCCAAATCATTCAGTTTACTTATAGAAAATAGGTTTTGTGCCAAACTCGGGATGTGTAGGACACCATCAATCTCCTTCACTCTTCCATCAAGAAATCTGATTTTGACTCTTCATAAACCTATGATATTTAGGTGAGATTCATCACCTAGGTACACCTTTCCACCATTGTACTCTTCATACTTTGAAAACCAACCTCTATGAGAAGTCATGTGAAAGTATTCACCCAAATCTATCAACCACACATCTTCCAATGCATGGGTTACCAAGGCTACAATAAATTCCTCTACTTCATCTTGAGATAATTTGTCAAATTCAGAATTGGAGAAAGAATTTATTTTCTTCCTCTTTACCTTCTTGGATTCTTTCCAAAAATAACTAGTTTCACCATAGTTCCAAAACTTTTCCTTGGACTTCTTACCAAGAGACTTAGATCTCCCTAGATACTTTTACTTTGATTGCTTGTCCTTCTTTTTACCTTTCTCCTTCGCTACCATGAATAGCAAGGGCCTCCTTAGCCATCTTAGTATACCTTCTTCATATCTCTTCAGATAACAACAAAGCAACCACCTTATCCATTTTGAAAGTGGTTGTTGTGCTTCCAATAGCCATCACTAGGTGATCCCATGAGTCTAACAACAAACACAACAAGAGAATGTAATGGTCTTGTTCGTCAATCTTGTCTCCAATGGAACCTAGTTGAGAAATCAACATATTAAAAGCATTTAGGTGGTTTTCCATGGATCCTTTATCTTCCATCATTAGAGAATACATATTCTTTCTTAGGAATAGCTTGTTTACCATGGATTTAGCCTAATAAACATCTCCAAGTTTCTTCCAAAGGTATTTTGTAGTCTTCTCTTCATGGACATCTAGGAGAATGGAATCATCCAAACAAAGTCTTATCAAACCCTTGGCTTTATGATCCAATAGATCCCAATCTACTTGGGTTGTTGTAGCTAGTTTGGTTCTTGATATGGCAGTCCATAGATATTTGTCTATGAGAATATCCTCCATTTTTATCTTCCAAAGTTATATTTTTTTCCATTAAACTTCTCCATCTCAATCCTTCTAGATGTGTCTGCCATCTCTTGCCTACAACAAGGTCACAAAATGCACTTCTACAAAACTCCCACTAAAATAAAGATTAGCTCAAAAAACCCTTCTAACCCAACAAATGAATCAAGGCTATCCAAGCTTTGATACCAATTGAAAGGAAGTTGGGTGAGTGAACACAACTTCCTACACTAATTTAAGTAGGGGACAATTACAAAAAAAATCTAACACCTTACATAGTTACAATAAGAAAAACACATAGAGAGAAAGAAGGTAGAAAAACAAGAACACATAGAACACTGACACCAGATATATGTGGGGAGAACCCTTTTAGGTAAAAAACCCCACCCTCAAAAAGCACAATACTACTAAATTATATGAAATAAGGATTACAATGTAGCCCCAAGTACAAAGCTTCTTCAATAGGTGTTTCAAAACAAACACTTGTTCTAGAGTGAATCCAATAGCACTTCGTTACCTACAAAAAAATTATGCATTCTACAATGCAAGGCATACAATATATAGAGAGAGATACAAGCTAGAAGAAGCATCTAGAAGAGGATGGGCATCCAAATCCACATGGCATAATATCCATACATTTGGACACTTGTACAATATTCCCTTACACCTCTTACAACTGTCATACATGTAATATTCCCTCCTCAAGCTTGGGTTCCCAAAATATGCTAATAATGGCCTATGATAGATGCCTTACAACTATCATAAAATCCATCATAAATCTTCCATAAAATCTTCCATAAGATCCATCATAGAATCTGTCATAACTAACCAAAATATTTGATTCTCTTACAACCTGTTATAACCCAACTTGGGTGCCAACTTCCCCATGCACAAAGATGCCTTATGATGTGTCATAGTATCTAACATAAGTCAAATATTCCAAAGTGGGATGATGATGCGTCATCTAGTCACCTCCAATGAGGATGCCACCTAGCCGATGGGTCCCAATTTATGACATGAAAATATAGGAAATTAAATAATACAAATAAATACAATAATACATTAAATTAAACATGTTAGGACTCTAATGTTGAGACACCTTAATCCCAGCAATACTAGTATGTACTCTTTGTTGTTTGATGTTGGTGAAATTGGGCCAATAAATTATAATCCCCATTTTTCAATTGGTGTTATTGCTACTTGTGGCTACAATGGTATTTCATTTTTTTGTTGACCTTCCCATTCTCTAACATCTATCATAGCTCCTAGTGTATTTCACTGCATCTTTATGAAGTGTTGGAAAATAATAGCTAGTATTGAGAATCTTAATATTTTTCCTCTTTACTATAAAGTGTCCTCTATAGTGTTCATCATGGTATGCTCTGAGGATATCCTACACTTCATCTTCTTAGATGCATCTTTGCATTATGTTGTATGGGCCTCTGTAGAATAAGTATGTAGCTATCCATGAGTAGGGAAAACTCTTATGAACCAACTACCTCTTATCTCTTAGTGGGAAATGGGGTAGTGTCTTTCTTTCCATGAGATAGTTGGTAATATCTACATGACAAGGTGTATGCAGAGATAGAGAAAACAAATGCTCATCTAGAAATGAGATCAATAACATATTCTTTTTATTCAATTGGTAGTTTGGATAGAAAATATTCCACTACAATTATTTTACCTAGCTTATCCATAATGGTACTATAAAATTATTGAAGCAACAGTAACCACCTAACAATCTTTCCACCAACCACTAGTTTTTTCATGAGATACCTTATTGATATGTGGTCAGTGTGCATGAACATTAAATACCTTGTAATGTAATGGCTGAATTTTTTTATTACATAAACTACTGCCAACATCTCTTTCTCTATCATTGTATAATTGAGTTTTTCCCCTTGTATATTTTTACTGATATAATATATGGCATACTCTTTATTTCCTTCCTTTTTTCCAAGCACAACTCCTATAGAAAAATCATAAGCATCTATATGGATATGGAAAGGTAAGCTCCAATTTGGACCTCTCAAGATAGGGGTTTTGGTTAATGTTGCCTTGAGTGCTTCAAAGGAATGTTGAAAAGTAGTTGTCCATACAAATTCAACATCTTTTGATAGTAAGACAAATAGTGGGGTTTCAAGTTTTCTAAAGTCTTGGATGAATCTATTATAATACCCAACATGTTCTGGGAAACTTCTAACATCTTTTTTTCTTTGAGGCACAAGGAGAGTTGATATCACCTCAATTTTGTTGGGGTCCACTTGAATTCCTTCATTTGACATAATATATTCTAATACAATCCCCTCATCCATCAACATGTAGCACTTCTCATGACTTGGGGATAGGTTATTTTCTTGACACCATTTCAGTACCTTCTCTAAATTACCAAGTGCTTCGTCATAGGCATTCCCATAATTTTTTAAGTCATCCATGTAAACCTCCATGGAATCAAGTGCAAATTTTGATAATATGCTCAATATTTCCCTTTAGAAGGTGGTTGGTGCATTACATTGCCCAAATGGCAAGACAAAATAAGCATATGTGCCTCAATGGAATGTGAAATTTGTCTTGTCTTGGTCCTCTGGGGTTATTTTAATTTTATTGTAGCCTCTAAATCCATCCAAAAATAAAAAAGTACTTTTTGTTTGCTAATGAATCAAGTACTTGGTCAATGAAAAGGGAGTGGAAAGTGGTCCTTCCAAGTAGCATAATTCAATTCTCATTATTCAACACACACACTCCACTTTCCTCCCTTTTTAGGGACAATTACTAGGGGTGACACCCTTTGACTATCGGAGATGGGATAGATAAAGCCTGCATCAAGCAATTTTTGAAATTCTGATTTAACTATATAATGGACTATAAGGTTCATCCTCCTTTGGGGTTGTCTAACCAATTTGAAACCATCATTGATGTAAATAATATGCATGCATAATGTTGGGTCTATCCCCTTCATGTCATGGTAATCCCATGCAAATGTTTTTGTGTGTGCTTGCAACACATTCATCAGTGAGTTCTATTGTATATCAGACAATTGAATGTTAACATTCAATGTTTTACTTGACATTATCTCTAAAGTCTATGATGTTGTTTGAACAGATGATAGATCAAGTCCTCCTATGTTTGGAACACATTGGTGTGGTAACAAAGTTTGGAGTATTTGGGAAACTAACTTGGATGAATTGGCAAGGATCATATCTTGTAGAGGATCCTGCATACATGTTAGATAGTCATGATATTGCGAGTCCCTACCATAGTTATTTTGCATTATGTTTTCTATCAAGTCATCTTCATATTGGTTTTCTAACAATGGGTTGCATTCAATAGTCATCAAGGTTTGCAAGGAGTACTAATCTTTCTCATCTAGGGTAGGCCAAATGGTTTATTCTAGGTCTGCATGTGGCTGGGCTAATGGATAAAGGACCAATTTCTTAGTCACATTTCCATTAGAAATAATCATATTCTCTGACCTACAACCTATGAAGGCATATATTGTTACCAACCAAGGTCTGCCTAAAATGAGGGGATAGCCTAAAAGATTAGCTTTAGGTTGCAATACCATAAAGTTTGTAGGGTACTCGCATGAATCCAATGTTATTACCAAGTCCTCAATGATAACCTTAGGTTTAATTGTGGACATATCTACCAACTATAGAATAGTAGGTGTAGGACTAAATTCTATTAACTATAACAAAATCTTGTTCTCCATGTTCATTACATTAATAACTTCTCCCAAGTAAATTAATGTGTTCTTAATGAGAGTGTCAATCTTGACATCCACTATAGGGTTCCCAAGGTATGCATACTTGGGGATAGTTATGCTTCCCAACATAATGTTTGCAAGTTGTCTTAAGACATGTACAATCTGAGGGTCTTTGTGCTTTTTTCCTAGACTTTTAAGGCATCATTCTCTCATTTTTTTAGTATAAATAGGAAATTTCTTAATGGCTTGGATAAGGGGTATTTTGATGTGAACATCCTTAAGTTGTCCCAACAGGTCAGTTTCAGCTTATGTTTGATGTCTTTGAATTGTTAATCTTTTAGGGAATGGAGGCTCTAGACTTGGATTAGTTGGGTTAACTTGATTTGACTCATGCCCCTTAGGTTGGTTGTCCAAGGTCTCTATTTGGGGTTCCTCATCAACCAATTCAATTATGTGGGGAGATGAAGGACCAACCAACATTTTCCCTAATCTAAGGTGGATATCACTCACCTCTACCCCATAAGTAGGGTATTGAACAAATTAAATAGTATAGGATTTGTAAACAAGCTTGTTATTTGGGTTAGGCATAGGTTTTTTTGGTAGCTAAGGTGCTCTAGGTTTCTATGGTGTTGGATTTTTTGGGTTTGGCATAATGTCTTACTATTGTGGTTGTAAGGGTTGTTGTGGTTGTTGATAATTCATGTTTAGATTTTTCCATTACTCACCTCTTTTCAACTGAGGTTTCTATTTATATTTTTGGGTTGGCCCTTGAGAATTATAGTTAGATCCTTGGTAATTTTGTGATGGCCACATGTTTTGTTGTTGTTGATTCCAATTGGATTGAGTCATTATACATTGTTGATTTTCCATATTGGCCCAAGATTGAGGGTTCCAACTAGGAAAATTTGTATTGTTACCACGAAATGACATGTTATAATTCAAAGGATCTTGGGGCATACCTTGTCTTGGTTGTCATGGTTTCCTTTGATCTATGTATAATACTTGTCCATATTAACCTTCTAGTGTATGAAAGTATGATGTTCCTTCCTTCTCCTTAGAGATACTTGCCACCTTCTTGCATTTGCAGATAGTCCTTCTCTCTCTAAAGTGTGGGAAGTATTTTGTAAGGGTTGTTTTTCCTCTTCTTGCTTATTTTTCACATGGAGGGTATATAATTGTTTAGTTAGATGGATAATGATATCCTCCTTCATATTTGACAGAATATTTCTTAGTTCTTTTCTTGAGACTCTATTGGATGGTTTTTTGATGGAAGATTACCTATCTCCTCTAACCTTCTTGGTGAAAGACCTTGAATAGTTATTGCATGCTTTGTAAATTTTCTCAAATGGTATATGAGAGATATCTCTTGCCCCAATGAGGTTAAGTGAATATATCCAATCCTCATTAATCTCTCTCAAGAATATCAAATTTAAAGACTCATCAGAGAGTTTGTTTTGGTGGGATTTCTTAAATAAAAATTGAAACCTCTCCATATAGCCTTCCAAGGATTCATCTTCCTTTTGTGAAAGCCTAAAGATGTCATCTCTCTTTTTTTCTATGCCTCTATAGTAATCCTAGTACTTTTCCAAGAACTTGGTCTTTGTGGAATTCTAATTTGGAATAACATCTCTTCCCAAAACCATAAACCATCGAAGAGTAGCGTCCTTTTGTTTTGTTGGGAACAATTTGAGCCTATTTTCATCTATGGTATAATCATAACTTATGCATAGCACATCAAACTTAAAAAGGAAGGAATTTGGATCCTTTATGACCAATCCATATGATCAGTATAGGATCTAGACTAAATTGCAGAATTGAATGCTTAACTTTTACAATGATTATTCCAAGTTAATTAGAACAAAATTAACTCATGGAAATAATTACAATAATTAAAATGACAAGGTGATAACAACAGAATGAAAGAAAGTGAGAGAAAGAAAGAGAGAGATGCAAACAGAGTTTGATTACGGAGTTCGCCACAAACGTGACTACGTCTCCGGGTCGGCTCCAATAGAGTACGACCGATCCGATTAATCTCCAAAATCAAGTACAATGCACCAAGCCCTTTTCCTACAAGCACTCGGCAGCATAACAAAGCTCCATCGTACAAAATGGCTCAAAAGAATCTCCACAAGTTCCCTCTTTCGTTTCACCTGTTCTCCACTATGTCACTTGCATTCATTCAACTCCTAAGAGCTTACATTATCCCCCCTTTTATACATAAAATTATGCCTAAATAGGCTTAACCACCAAAATTAATGTTCAACCCCCTCTAACAGCTCGTACAACTCCTCTTTTGTCTCCATTTAGCTTTTGGTTTATATTGTTAGAGGTAGTTCTAATTGTTTATGGCTTAATAAGCCATTTGGTTAAGGCTTGGCCAACAAAACCTTAACAAAATAAAACAAACTCCATATATGGTTAAACCGCTATCGGTGGTCTAACGGCGTGTTATATTTTTGGCATACTATTGGTCGGGGGTTCCAACCCCACCAACCACTTTTAACAATATTATCTGCCAAAACTCTTAACAAAATAAACCCAAGTCCATATATAGTAGCGTGGTATGCGGCGGTGCAACGGTGTAGGATTTGGCTATTTGGGTGGAGATCATGGGGTCGAGCCCAAACAATTTTTTGTTAAAACAAACAAACTAACTCATTGACGTGCATGAAGACATGTGTCCCCCTATGATTAGCTGAAACCTGCAAATGTGTATGCTGACGAAGCCGCTCACGAGGATATCTGTCACGGTATTTGGGTATCATGTGTGCGTCCGGCTTATTGGTACGTACCATTTGAATCACATGCCACATGTCTTAACGTAGATTAGTCCACCAGCTTCTGTACTATATGGACTAACCGCGTCAGCGTGACATCATCATCACGTACCTTCAAGTCAACTAAACTTTGACTACCAATATCTTGAACATACAATGTTGGATTTTAACGAAATGAGCATTGTCAGAATCGTCTTGACGAGCCCTTCGATTTGATGCCGCTTCCATCAATTTT
>VDFB02228698.1:0-13293 GCA_007258455.2 Sequoia sempervirens
TGAACCTAAAGTTGATGATAAGAAGATACAATAGATGATTGAACATACTAAAGATTTTGGACGTCTTCATAGCTTATTTTCTCAAAATCCATTGTTTCAAATTGAATCATGTAAGGATTCTCATGAAGCTTGGAATAAATTGAAAGCATTGTATGGTATTACAGATGAAGTAAAAGGCTATCAAATTGATAATGAATTGATGATCTTTGATCCTAATAACTTTAACAACATCTAGGATTTCCTCACTAAGGTCAATGATCTAAGATAACAATGTAAAGCATGTGGAATTGATAAAAAGGACATTCATTTGGCCTATAATGCATTGAACAAAGTTGGTCCTAATTATGTAGCTTTTGTTTCTATCTTTCATACTCATAGGTTAACTATGGGGTCTATATATACTACACCATCATTTGAATTTTTTTTTTGACATGTTATTAAATTAGAAACAAAAAGCTTATTTCTATGGGTCTCACAAAGTTGCCTAAATCTCAGGCATTGTTGGTTAGTTAGGTGAAACAATCAGAACATTCTAATAAGGGAAAAAAATAAATCAAAGAAAAATCCACATTCAAATCAAGCACAAAATAAATATTCTTTCGAAGAGAAATCATCTAATAAGGAGAATCATACTTGTTCATATTGCAAGAAGCTTGGACATGATGAACATTCTTATTATAAGAAGGATATTGATGGATTGTTCTTAAAAATAATCATATTGATCTACCTTCCAAAATGTATACATCAATTTTTTCTTCTTCAAAATAATCTAATAAGGACAACCTCTTTGTTCTTCTATAGGTCTTGGATTAGGGAGATGACTTCTAGATTAAGGAGCAACTCAACATATGTATTCTTCACAGTCTATATTCTCTTCTTTTGAGCCTTGTACTATGTCACCTATTTTGATAGGAAAGACTACATACATGAATGCAATCGGGAATGGATCTATTGACATTGGGGTGGGTACTTTCAATGATGTTTTGTGTGTGCCTCATTTTTGAAACAATATTCTTTTCATCTATTAGATTACCCATGGTGGAGTAGGGAGGATTGTGGAATTTAATCCTAATTTAATTATTATTAGAGACTTGAAGAGTAGAGAGATTATTTCTACTAATATAGTTGATCATTCATCTTCATTGTACACCTTTGAAATTTTTTCTTTTGATGATGTTTTTGATCCTTCGGTTATTGATCATATTTCTTGTGTGCATCATGATTTTGAGGAGAATTTTGGCTATCTGAACTTTGGTGTTCTCACACATGATCCCATTCTTGAGATTTGCATTCTATCTCCTCCATCTTTTATTGCATTTGGTGGTGCTTGTGTTATCACAATTTTGGCCTTTCGTGAGGGTTGATGCAAGAAGTTGGGTACACAAAAAGCTCAAAAAGTGGAAGTGTTTTTGCTGATTTTTAGAATTTGTCACACTTGGACTGAAAATTTGAGGCACTTACACAATAATCTTAAAAAAATTCAGTATTATGAAATTTAGAATTTTTAATCTAGCTTCTGAATATGTAAATTATTCAAATACCCAGATTATAGAAATTAAATTTTGATAGGGATCTATAAAAACCACTTTTTAAAAGTCCTTTTTTTTACCATACCAAGCACCTGTATGGACACCACTTTTTGATCCAAATAAAAGTATTTTACTAATTCCTTTTGGGAAAAGAGAGCTAACAACATGAAGATTGATGTGGAATTTTTTTTGTAATTTTTTTGTTGAATTTTTTTTTATTGAATTTTTATTGGCCTTAATTGTTGTTTTAAAAATCAATGTGTACAAACAGCATAATTGGACCTAAACTAAACATTTTTTGAATCTTTTTTTTTCACTGTGTAGAGAATTTTTTAGAAGTTTGATGCCATATAATTTTTTTTACAAGAAACTTAACCAAAAACATATTATTAAAAATTAAGAAAAACATGATATTTCAAGTTTAAGAACTAGTTTGCTTAGAAATTAATTAAAAAATAGCAAAAATAATACAATATTAATAAAAATTATATATTTTGAAATTAGACATTGTGTTCTCTAATGGGTTTTAATTTTATAGATTGATTCAGAAAAAAAGTCCATCGGCCATATTGCCAAAGTTGGACATTCTTCTTCAATCTGCCTTAGGTTTTTAGTTGCAAGTCAAAGGCTAAGGCTTGGATTGCCAAGCCTTTCCCAAAACCAAGGCTGCATGTGGGTTGGGAAGTCAATTTTTAAATAACACGTACGCATTACTAAAACATGTACACGTTACTTAAATGAAACACGTACGCGTTATTTAAATGAAACGTGTATGTGTTTCATAATGCATATGCATTATCTAATTACTCGTTAGGTAAAGGTAACGCGTATGCATTTCATAACACGTACACATTTTTGATATAGCCGTTTTTTCCTAATTTTGTAAATACTGATAAAACACATTTTTTCTGCAACATTCCTTTTCTACAATATGGACTGAAAGTGCCATTTTCTGTGTTTTTTATTGCAAATTTGTCTTGTGTAGGGCATATTCTATTCAAATTGTTGGAAGAGACAAACTGCAGGTTGAATTTTTTGAAGTGGAATCAAGTACAAGAACTTTTATAAGAAGATTTGGAAATAGAGAATTTTTGGATGCATTCATGATGTTTTTGTACTTCAGAGTTTAAAGAAAAAAGGATCTTCATACTACATAGTTTTATTTGAATATTTGAAGGAGATAGCAATTTGACAATAGGTTGTATTTGAATCATTTTTTTTGTCATGAAAGAGGGTTTGGTAACCATGGGTGATAAACAAAGACAAAGAAAAAGATGTAGAAAGTTAATGACACCCAAAGAAATTCGAGCAAATAGAGATATGGAGCAAAAAGGCAAAGGGACAGAAGAGAAATTATTCGTCAAATAAAAAATTTGCAAGCATCTAGTTCCAAGAATGTTGAAGAGGAAGCCATGAATGATGAAATCAATGTAGATGATGCAAATGTGGAGATGGTGCATATTTAATAAAATGCAATTATGGAGACAAACCCAACTATGCCTTCAACTTCAACTTTGAATGATGTGGAAATAGTACCTATGCAAAAAACTTCAGGTATGTCTTCAAATCCACCTCCCAATGATATGGAAAATGCACCTATTCATATAATCCATCCAAGTATGTGTTCAAACCCAAGTTTTGATAATATTGATATTGCTTGTTTAAATGAAGTTGGATACACCATTAATGATATCAATAATTGTAGGGTTGCAACAATGCAAAAAAAAAAAGATTAAATTATATCTTATGAGAATGCAAAAGAGAATGAAATCCCTCATACTAATGAAAATGTGAATGAAATCCCTTTTATATTTGAAAATGAAAATGAAACCCCTTGTGTGAATGAAAATGAAACCCCTTGTATGGATGAACCTGAAAATGTTTTTTTTACAATTGAAAGAGATGTGCTAGATAAACTTCGTGGTAAAGTTTCTTGGAGACAAATTAGAACTTATGGAAATAGAATATATAAAAAAAAAAATTATAGAAATAAATTAGGATTCTAATGTCAACTCTATTGATGGTGTTTTCGCGGCAACAACTTCAGTGAGAATGCAATAAATTCCTCTCTCTTGAAAGGTTATTTCAACAATAAATTACTAGAAAATCACCCAAAGGTCTCACCAGTGTCAGTCATGACAATGCATAAATAGCTTCGAGATAATAGGTGAAGATGTTGGTAATCACAAGGGGACCTTACTACAAGCAAACTGTATCTTTCCAATTTATCAGATTGTACAATATGATGATCTCAAATCCTAAATCTAACCAAATGATAAAGAAATAGAAAAAGATAAGGGTGCGCAGCTATGATAAGATCTAAACTATTTCTAGAATGAACAATGCAAATGATAGATATACGGAATGGACCCGTCTACTTAACCCACAATGCAATATCACAAGAATGGTGCAATCTTCTAAGGTGTATAGATTTTCAAATCGTAGATATTCATCCACAATCGAACTAAGCACAAAATAGATATATGGTCCAGGTTGACTTCACCAGCCTACTACAATCAGATAGTTACTGGGAGTATAGACCAGAGATTGCTACAAACATTCCAAATATGAGATCATGAACATCATTCACCAAACTAATTTAATTCTCAACGTTAAACCCTAAATCTTCAAGCAATTTGAAAGACAAAACAACAAGAACCATGCGAGATGAATCAACACAAGAGATTTCACCAGAAAAACCACAATGTCCTCAATTGTATTAGATCATCAAAATACTGCAACAATTCCAGTGTTCTGTTTACAACACTTGCTTCAAGAAACTGACTATTATCCTTATTTTCTCTAACTTGACTCTATTATCTCTTCTCTAATGCCCTTACAATGAGGCAAGAATGCCTTTTATAGCAAATTCTCAAGAGATGTCGGCCTAGCTAAACATTTTACAAAATAAAACAGCCAAAACAAGTCGGCCTTAGGAAATCCAAAATAAGGCATACATTAAATGCCGATACATCATCAAGGTCGGCCTAGACACATTCCCCAATGTAACCCGGATCAATACATGCCCTATGATAATAGGGAAGCACAAATCTCAAAATTAGCATTAATTTCTGCCTCCCTTATCCTTACCTTTGGGCCAATGATCCACGAACCCTCAAAATATTTTATCTAACTTCGGTGTGGTGTAGGGTAAGATTTTTAAGCCCGACGATGCGATTAGACCAATCTCCTCCTTTGGTACGTTTAGCAGGTCTTATTCCAATCATCCTTGTGGACTTGGTACTTATCCATTACCGCCAAGTAGGTAGCTACATCATCCAACTGGTGTCCTGTTATGACATTCTCAGAATTTGGGGTGTATACATCATGCCACCATTCCCTTAGTTGTTCCAGGTTCAGATACTTAGGAGCAATTTTCCTCCTACCAGTCATGATCTCAAAAAATGCAATGCACCCCTCATAGACACCAGTTAAATCACCATCTATTAATTTCTTTCATTTTTGAATCTTCCTCATGGCCTTTTGCTGAATTTGCAAAGCCTCAAACCATTCCCAAGGCTCATTAAGTCTAGAGGAAGGAAGAATCCCATCTGCAACCAATTGATCCTTGCCATATTCCATAATTACTTTGGATTTCTGCAGCAGAAGATCGATGTCCTCCTTATCCTGGGATAGCACATATTCCAGTAATTCCTTGGCTCTGACTACATCTTTCCTAACTGAAAGGATTTCCTTGATGGCATTGTCTCCTTTTACTTGCACATCCTTCAACCAATCCGTTGTAGTTTGGGCAGAGGCCTTCATCCTTTCAATCTCAGAAATAGTTTCCTTGGGCAGGAAACCAGGAGTAGCAGAGGAAGATGGGTGAAGAGATTGCAGAGGCTTCGTTACATCCTCCAAGAATTTCCTAAGTCTCTCATTTTCCTTTCTCAGCTCATGCTTGGTCTGAGTCTCTTTCCTTAACCAGCCAATTATCACAGCACTGGACCCTTCATACTCCTCAATATCTTGCTCCATAGATGCTGGTCCAAGGTTAAAAGTTTGTACATCATAATCCTTACCAGTTACATCTTCCCTAGTCTTGTCTGCAGCAGGGGTGGCAATGTGGATAACTCTGTTGTTTACTTCATCCCTTTCTATCTTTGAAACTACTTTAGCCGCCTTCTTCTTCTTACCTTTACCAATCTTAGACAACATCTCATCCCAATCCAAAGGAGTGTCTTCAACAACGACTTGTTTCTTCCTTGTGATCTCCTTTTCAAGCTAATCCGGGAAAGCAGGTTCCACCTGGATTTCATCTGTTTTTGCTTCTTCATGCTGTTCTATTGTTTTATCTTCTTCCTTTTCAGGGAGCTGCTCACCTTGATCATCTTTTTCAATCTCCTCCTCCTGCACCGGCGATGGGGTCCTAACAGGGATATTCTCCTTTATAGGTGATTCGTTGCCTCTGCTGCTTGCCAGAGAATCTTCATATTGTACTAGTGGGGAAGGGTGCTTCTCTACCTCTTCAACTTCAAGCTCAACTGCCACACCAAAGAGTTCTCCTTCTTTCAATGGCTCTGATTCTCCACTAGTCTCTTGTTCTTGATGAGATATCTATTGTTCAGGTGCACTTGGTGGAGGAGAAGCAGCCTTAGATGGCTCCACAGCTGGTACCTTTGGAGAAGGGTCCATTTTTTGCATCGGCTCCTTAGGAGAGGGAGTCCTTGATCTCCTCATATAAACTTTAGTCTTTTCTCTTGAACTCTCCACATCAACAATCGGAGGCTCACCTTTTGAGGTATCCTGACCCTTCTTCTTTGAAGCCCTAGTTTTTCTTGTCTTCTTTGGCGGTGGAGGAGCATCCTCTTCTTCTGGCTTTTCAAATCCTTCCTCCTCAGAGGACCTGCCTATTTTCAAAGTTCGACTTCTCTTCTTTCCTTTTGGTTTTCTTTTTGGTTCTGGCTCACCTTCTTTAGGGCCTCTAATTTTTATTTTAAAGGGTGAGCTCCTTTTAGTCTTCCCTTTGGGGTCATCTTGCTCGGATTCTTCTGAAGTAGACATAGGATTGAGATTTCCCATCAAATTAAAGGTACAGGGTACCTTCTCACTCTCCAACTCCCAAACCTTATGCTTTAGCCATGAAGTAGTAAATTTCATGATAGGGGCCATTAGGTCTTCCAATTCTGTGACCTCATCATCATTCCAGCTTATCTCCCCAATTGATCTATCTTTAACAGATTCATAGGCATGATCTTGTACCACATTTCCATCATCTTCTAGCTGGTCGGGGATCAACTTAACATTATATTGCCTAATCACATCAACAGGAAGCCTAGAGTAACTTTTCTTCCTTGCCTCAAAATCATCTTTGATATTGGCCCAATAGTCTTCTAGATCATCCTTATGACGGTACTCCTTGGTAGCCTTCTTTTGTGCTTCCCCGGTGATATCAAAAATTGTCCTTTTAGAGTGGAAGGAGAAACCATGAGCTGCCAATTCATCGCCTGCTGTGTGTGCTGATTGAATGGAAGGACACACCTCTGCTACACCAATTCCAAGAGGGAAATCCCCACCAAAACCTATTTTATGCTTCTCCTTTTTGACAATGGCATCAAATTCACATATATGTCTAACAATTTCCAATAAGACAATATGATTAGTAGGGTACCTAGGTAACCTGTATGGAGCAGCCAGGCATCCATCAATTCTGATGTAGGAGAAAGTAGGAAATTGAATGAACCAGGCCCCGTATCTCTTTATCAACTCCTTTGCTCCCTCTGACAATCTCACATGCTCGGCATTTTGAAGTATCCTAGTGATATGCATTCTGAATGCATCATTGGCCCTTCTATAATCCCTATGCCCTAGGTGCAATTTCGGGTATATCTCATAGACTATGTCCTGTCCAAATGTCCCTCGTGGATTCAAACCCCTGTATGGGTAGAATCTAGCCAACACATACATCACATAAGAAGACACGGTGAACCTCTTGGTTTCTAGGACATTTCTCATCTGTTTATCAATTAGAGTGCTAATAAGTCCTGCCCAATGATAGTTGGTACCCTGCTCAATCTTGTTGATCACATGGACCATCCAACTTTCCAGTACTCCAGCGGTCTTCAAACCGGCCACTCTGCTCAAAAATGTGATTGCATCATAAATGTTTGATCTAAATTTAATCATGTGTAATTGCTTGGGTAGCTTGGAGTAGTGTGACTTTGGTTTCAACAACCAAGAATTAATCATCTGTTGGGCTTTAGTTGGCTCATTTTCATAATAGGTTCTGGCCATGTCCATGTTCAAAGTGCACACAGAAGGCAAATCTGGCATGCCAAAAGCTTGGGCAATAGAAACGGGGCTAAAATTCGCAAAGATCCTTCCTTCAGTGCTGACAACCCTTTGTGTGTCAAAGTCATACTACCGAGCACACTCAAATATCAGGTCATAGCATTGGATTGCAGGAGGGAACCCTGCCACATGAACTAATCGAGACTTCATCATTCCTTGTCTCAGGACCGAAAGATTCTTCTAAGCTATTCCCTCTTTGAACTCCTCGTATCTCTAGGCTCCAACATTAGTGTCTGAGACCTCAGACCACACTGAAGATATCTTGCTTTCTGGCAGCTGACTCTTAGTGTCCAAGCTTAATCTTTCTGCTTCTGAAATGGAAGACCCCTCCATGTCACCTTTGGATTTTCCTACAGCGGCCTTGCTTGATTCGGCCTATGTCCACAAAAGAATGCCATGAGTATAAAATTATCATACATATTGCAATCAAAGGATTAGCATAAAATCATATAAAGCAGTGAAGATCCATCACAAATTGCTAATCTTTGAAAATACAGAAAAATAAGGCAATCTAGGAAAACAAGGTAAGCCTGGAAAATCCAGATAGGGCGAAATTCAGAGAAATCAGACCCAGATGGATTCCTGCTGCCAAGACATCATTATCCAAATAAATCATTAGCACAGACAAAAGATTATGAGATAATCATGAAATTCATCCATTGGCAATAAGAAATTAGCATTTAGCATTCACTCCATTAATCCTATCTTTGGAAAATTGAAAGAAATGAAACTAGACAGGAAAACCAAAAAAGTCTGGACAAGACAAATTTTTGCGGACAGTTCAGATACTCCAGAATTCATTATACACTGCAGAATTGGCCGAAACCGGGAAAATCCGGGTGCGCAGAAATTCCACGGACACCTCGGGAACCCGACGAATGATGACACATGAACCAGCAACTGAATGATCATGTAAAACCTTGATAATTGGGATTCAAATGACTTCAAAATTGACGCCTACCAACAAGATTCAAAATGTAGATGAATTCAAGTTTCCAAAGCTTTCAAATGACAAGTCCTCATGGAAAAACAATGATGCCCTAATTTAGACAACCAAACCCCCCGCCATGAAAACCAGGGTAAACTTTGAGGTTTAAAATACCATGTATAAAGACCAATCTAAAGCACTCCGAGTTTTCACAAGGCAAGGGAAAGTTTAGTCTTGGTGCAAGATATAAAAATCATGACGGTTTAACCATTCTTAGCAGTTTTGAGTAAAACACCCAAAACCCTAATCTTGACAAATATGATGAATTACGCATCTAGAAAAAAAATCCTACCTTGAACACCCATCAAGACTGACCCATCCAACATTCATTGGGAAAACAAAGTAGTGCATAGTGTAGGTGATGGAGATTCACAAGAAATGGGTCAAACCCTAATTCGATAAATGCAAAATCGTAACCAAGCATAAGCCGACCCAAAATGACCATCAATCAACCTAGAAAAACTCAATCATTGCATAAACAAATGGAAGGGCCATCAAAAACTTACCATGAATTAGTCCAGATGAAACTCAAACTCAAAAAAGTGACTGCAAAGTGAATACGCCCTAGCAATGAAAACCTAATCAGTGCTCAATCAATCCACATGCAAGCGGTTCAAGATCAATGATCAAAGCTCGAACAAGGAATGCACCCACATGCCAAGGCAGAAAATAAGTGAATAATGAAATCAAAATGATGCCCAAAAGACTTTAAATCCATCCATATTTGTGTCTGAGCAAAGGTACTTTGAGCATTAATGAGCGACAAGACGTGTCTAAAAAATTTGGAAACCCGAGCCTAGGACAGAATTTCAGAAAAACCCAAGATATGCAAAAAATCTGGATGAACACAAATTTCGTGGATATGGCAGAAACTGAAATTTCAATGAAGTTCAGGATTTTGGCACAGTTCGGGAAAATCCACTAGAACTGGAAAGTCCTGGAGTCAAGCAGAAACCTAGATTCAGAAAATTCAGTGATGAACAGACAATGAACCAGGGTCCGAGAAAATCTGCCGGAGCTGGAAAATCCCAGATTCAGGTTAAAACTTGAATTTTCACTAAAACTCAACTTTAACCAATTCAAGCCTCAGGACAAGATAAAAGCCAACAAGACCAACATCTCAAGACCTCAAAAAGACGAGTCCAATAAAATCAAAGGTCAAAAGACATCTCGAAAAGAGGGTCCCTACTCCAGGTGGGGCATGTGTGCAAAACTGCACAACAAATGGCGACTCTGCTAGGGAAATGCTCCTGAGCATTTCAATGACAAACTAGAATCAAGAACCCAGAACTTATGGTTTCAACTCACGTATCCTGCCACCACCCCCATGTTAAAACAAAGAAGCTCCTAATCATTCAAATTTTCCTATACCAGGGTCAAAGTGTGTACATATGCATTCATTACCCTCCCTTAGTTGCAACAGAAACCAAACTTGGTATAAATAAGCTACGTAAAGATTCATACTCTAAAAGTAACCTAGATGGAGCCTCGCTGCAAGTCAGACGTCCATAGCCCCGATGAGGTTATCGTTGTGGTCCTCCTGAACATAGCTCTACTGCCAGCCAGGCGTCTATAGCCCCAGTAGAGATATTCAGATTCCCCCGATGAGTTGAATTTAAACCTTTTATTTTCAATATATATTTTTTTATCTTTTCACTGCTTCTACTTCAACCTGTGAAAAATGAAGTTCACACTCAGGGATGAGAACCATAGTGGCACTAGAGCAGAAAAGGATTTTTCACCTGTTCAAACCTTATAAGGACCTTCTAAAACTTTAGGTATCTTTAATAATGGAACGTATGAGACCCTAATATATTCCTGTTCAAACTGACCAAAGAACCCTTTGCCTCAGCAAAAGGATAAGTGACGGTGGGTAGAGAATTCATACCACGATGTTCTGGAAGGATGATTAGAGTTTGTAAGAGAAATACCAAGAACATCAGACCTACTTTGTCACCATTGTCATACTAATTCACCCAGGGATCCCCAAATGAGAAAGAACCGAGAGCAAAAGCAACGCAAACCAAAACACACAAACCAAAGAAAATATATTCTAACCAAAGTAGAACAAGCAAACCCAAAAGGAAAACCTACTCAAACCAAACGAAACAAACAAAGCAACCTAAACTAACTATATACAAAGCAGGGAGCTGAAAATAGCTCAGGACTGGAAATAATGCTTCAAATACTGCCCATTGGTAGGCAGTGGGATATCTTCTCCCATGAGAGTCCTCAGACGGAAAGCATTATCTCCAAGTATTTCAGCAATCTGATATGGGTCAAGCCATAGTTTATCAAACTTCCCATGGTTCCCTTTTTGATCATGAGGTTTATCCCAATATAGGACAAGGTCAGAAATCCTAAAGGCTTTGACTTTATCCCTCCTTTCAAACCACCTCTTAACTACTCCCTGATGTTTGGCAAAATTCTCTAGGGCATTGTCTCTTTTCTCCTCAAGGTGCAGTAGTTCTGTCAACCTAGCCTCCCTTTTGTCCCCCTCATCATAAAACTAATTTATAAACTATAAAGTTGGAATCTTGAGTTGAATAGGGAATACTGGCTCTAGACCATACACTAAGTGATAAGGAGATGTTCCAATGGATGATTTAAGTCTTGTACGGTCTACCCAAAGGAAAAACTGAAGCTGGATGTGCCAGTCTTTTGGATTCCTTTCTAACAGCTTACGGATAACAGTCAATAAGTTCTTATTAGAGGATTTCGCTAAGCCATTACCCTGAGGGTAATAATTGGATGCAAATTTCATAATAATGCCATGATCAAAAGCCCAATTTGAAAATTTTAAAGATGCGAAAGCAAGACCATTATCACAGACAATAGCAATAGGGCATCCAAATCAATTAAGAATAGAAGATTCAAAGAAATCAATCACTACCTCCGATGTACATTGCCTACAAGCAAAAGCCTCAGTCCATCTTGTAAAATAGTCAATAATAGTGAGAATGTACCTGTGTCCTGCAGAAGATAGTGGGTTGATGGGGCCTATGAAATCCATACCCCACTAGGCAAAAGGTCTTACCTCAGTGACCGATTGGAGTGGAAGCACCGCATACCTTTCCCTTGTTGCTACAGTCTGGAAAGTGTGACAAGTCCGTACATGGTGGTGAACATCTTTGAACAGTGTAGGCTAGTAATATCCTGCCCTCAAAATTTGATTTGCTATGGCAATTGCAGAACCATGACCGGTACCATATTTTCATGAAATTCGTTCATCACTCTTTCAACTTCCTGTTTCCCGAGACATCGTAAATAAATGCCTTCATGATTCTTCTTGTACAAAACAACTCCCTTCAACATGAAACCATCACTCTTTAACTGTAGAGCTCATCTCTGAACTGCATTAAGATGACCTAGAGATTGTTGATTTAGCAAATAATAAACTATGTCATCATACCAACCATCTGGAGAAACCTCTTCGACATTATAATTCTGAACACTAAATTCAAGACCTATTTCAGCCATAGTCTGAGTGAGTCCTTTCCCTCTTACCATCTTCATGGTTTGGATCTCAATGTCATACTCTTGTATCATGGTCACCCATTTAGCTCTACGTTCACCAAATTCATTTTGCATCAAAAGTAGCTTGACTACAGAATCTGAGACAATTGCATACACCTTATTTCTGAGGATGTAATGTCTAAATTTTTTTTACTGCTCTGACCAGGGCATACACCTGCTTTTCCACACTTGGATATTTCAACTCAACATCTTTTAATGGTGCACTCATAAAAGCAATGGGATGCTCATTTCCTTCATCAGACTTTTGAGTTAACATTCCAGCACATGAATGGTCTGAGGCAAATGAATAGATGTAAAAGGGTTTACTGTAATTAGGACTTACCAATACTAGAGCATCAGTAATGGCCCTTTTAATTTCTGAAAATGCCTCTTTTGCTTCTGTAGTTCATTCGATCTTGGCATCTTGCTTCAGCATTGCATTCAATGGTTTAACAATTTCGGCAAATCTAGTGATGAATTTTCTAACGAAGTTAATCTTGCCAAAGAAGGACTTCATTTCCTTTTTGCTAGCAGGTGGCTGAATCTTTAGTATGGCCTCTACTCTCTCTGTATCAATATCAATTCCCTTTTCTAATATCACATGTCCTAGTAGCTTTCCCTCTGTTACTCCAAAAATACACTTTTTAGGATTCAGGGATATGCCAAATTCTCTGCATCTTTGAAACACTTTACGCAAATCTGAGATGTGATCCCCTCTATTTTTTGAAAAAATAATCAGATCATCCATATAAATGATGATGCATTTTCCTATGATATCTTTAAAGGAAATATCCATAGCCCTTTGAAATGTAGCCCCTGCATTAATGAGTCCAAAAGGCATTCTCCTGTAGGCAAAGGTACCCCATTTAGTTGTGAAAGCGGTCTTATGCCTATCCTCATATTGGACCATCACTTGATTGTACCCTGAATAACCGTCCAGGAAGGACATCATCTAAGATCCATTAACCA
>VDFB02228700.1:0-11886 GCA_007258455.2 Sequoia sempervirens
GTGGAAGATTATTAATGGCGGACTTAGCTCTAACTATCAAGCCAGTAACTTTTGTTACAGGAAATGCGAAAAAACTTGAAGAAGTCAAAATGATCTTTGGCCAAACAGTTCCATTGCAATCTTTGAAGCTCGACCGTAATTCCCTCTCATACATTTCATTCCTTTTCATCTCATTATTACTATTTTTCCTAGATTTAAACCAGGAATTGTACCACTGAGGCAAAGTTTTTCTTTCTATTGTTGTAGTAACTTCTAACGTTTTCAAAAATGTTTTAGTTTTTGAGGATATTTTAACATACAAGAACCTAATCCCACTACCTAATTTACAAAGCTGTTAGGTAAATGAGGCCTGTAATCTATCAAGGCCATTTTGTCAAACAGATAATAAGGGTTTTGTCCAATTTATCACAAGAAAAAGAAAATCCTTTCCTCTAATAATTTCTATGACAAAAATAGAATGCATATTTTGGTTAGGAAAGATATCGCAGAGAAAATAGCGCCATTTCTTTTTGAGAGAGAAGCAACATAGCGGAAGCCTAGACACGAGATTTCTTCTAAGTCTTTTTACTCTTTTAACAGCTTGAGTACTAAAAAATTTGACCAGGACCGAAAAATTTAATTCAGAAGAATGAAAAATTTGGCGCCTGGTATTTGTATTTTAAGATAACGAAAAACGGTATTCATATGTTAGAGCGAGTTTTATTCCAATGATTTGAATTACACATGGTTTTGTAACAATGCTTTAGGAACACTCGGGCAGCAATCGTGGTGAATGCCTTTACTAAAATTATTAAATCGATTGCACGAGGCTTAAATCACGGGACAACCCACCAATTTGAGCTTCTAGTTAATATTTAGTATGAAGAGGGCTAAGACTGTAAAAAGGGTAGTGATAGCTACTGAAATATCGACACCCTGAAGCACACTGCAGACTGTCCCCAGAAGAAATGGAGTACTTTCATGGATAACATACTTTACGATTACATTGCACGCCATTTAAATCACTACAACAATTTGAGTTTCTATTAAAAAAACCTAGTACTAACAGAGCCAAGACTGTCAAAGGTAGTGATAGGAGCTACATAAATAATGGCACACCTCAAGCGCACTGCAGATTATCCCTAAAAGAAATATAGTACTTGCATTGATAACATACTTCAGGAGTAGATTGCCTGCCACTTAAATCACTGGACAACCCAACAATTTGAGATTCTAGAAAAGAATTAGGATAAGAGAGCTAGGACTGTAAAAAGGGTAGTGATAGCTACCTAAATATTGACACCCCTGAAGCACACTGCAGCCTGTCCCCAAAGCAGTAGAGTACTTTCATGGGTAACATATTTCAGTATTAGATTTCATGCCGCTTAAATCACTGGACAATCCAACATTTTGAGATTCTAGTAAATAACAAGTATGAACATAGATAAGACTGTAAAAAGGGTAGTGATAGCTACCTAAATATTGACACCTCTGAAGCACAATGCTGGCTGTTGCCAAAATAAATAGAGAACTTTCATAAATAAAATACTGCAGGATTATAAACAGTGGATTGTAATACAGATAAAACACTAATCTGTATTCCATATAAATTACAATCAATAGGGAGGTCGGGGCAGGTCCTCTCAGTCATTCATATTCATGCGGCGGAACCCCCGGCACTCACTCAACCGACTTCAGGTCGTTCACACGTAAGGGCCTACCTACCTTTTGGAGCCATTGACTTGGAAAGCGCCCATCCGGGGTATGTAGGATGGGCTTAACACTCTCCAAGTCATCGGCTAGGGTCACTCAAGCATCGGCTTAAGGTCAATCTGCTAATATAGTGTGTGGATATTGCTGGGTTTGTTCATCTAAGTTGTTAAACAACAAAGTGTAGATGATGTATATATGTTTTAAACCAGTTGAAAATTTGAGGTAAATATTACTTGTTGTTAGTCTACAATTTATAAGTTAGTGGTTCCACCATTCTACAAATGCTTAGCCAGTAATGAATGTCAATACCCATTAGAAGACATTTGATTCTATAGTGGGTGAAAGGCCATTGAAATAAATAGGATATTGAAAGAAATGTTGCAGATTATGGTCCAACTGTCAAAGGAATTACGAGAGTGTATTGAGAGTCAAAATATTTTGTAATATTCTCATCTTGGTAGTTAAATAGGGATTTGGGTGCAAGACATATTTGATATGAATTTTTACTCATATGTCTTCTATTCCCATAGACTTGCAATTTCCAATGGGGTACTAAATAACTCATCCAATGGAATTAAAAAATACACCAACAACAAGGGAAGCTATCATAAATTCTATTACACTACCATCCTAAGACCATAGTCTGAAGGTCAAGAACTTAGCAGTAGTTGTCTTTCAAACCATAAGCTCTATTTTTTGCATACAAGTACACTAATCTCAAGGGCTTATTTTCAGAATTTAACATGTCAGATGGATAACAGTACTCCTCATTTGTTGTCCAAAATCAGTTACAGACATTCATCCATTAGTGACTCCACCGACTGGTAACTGTTAGTACCAAGGCTGTATAAGTACTGTAGAGCTAATGTAAGTCTAACTACCATTTTTCCTACTAAAATTTCCTCTCACTACACTTTTACAATTGTAATAATTAGTGGAGATTCAGTGCAGATGTGAATCTGATTTGGTCATAAGGACACTGTTTACTATTATCTGGGGAAGTTATCAATTGCGTAAAATAATAGAAACTAACAGTGCATACCAGACAGACTAACAAAATATAACAATTAGGACTTTTATTGAATAGAGTTTGCTTGCATACATGTAGATCAGGGAAGCCCAAGCGAAGATCAGACGCTTTCCCAGTCTGTGATTATTCAAAATAAAGGGGGCCAACAATTGTTGGCTACAACAAGCCCTTAGGAACCACTACAACTAAACATAAACAACTAACCCAAAAGCCAACCAAGTTAACAAACAAAATAGTCAGCTAATGGAACATTACAAATCCAATTTACCCTAACTACATCATTTCCCCTACAAAAGAAGTTGGATTCCTAGTAGATGAACAAATAACAGAATTGCTACAGATCAAGTAATAGCAGGAAATTTTTTCTATAGTTGTATTGGTACTAGAGAAGAGGGAGGTCTTGCTTTCTAAGTTTTCACTCTTTCAGCCAGTTCTTCTTGTTGTGGAAACAAAAATCAGCATAGTTACCAGGAGATTCATAGCTTGACCCTTGGTACTCGTCTTCTGTACCGGAAACACGTCCCCATCTTGGAGACCTATATGGGGACATCTCCATACATTAGGACACTTCAGATGAAGTTTCTTTGTGTTTCCTATAAGCGTCCCTTGAAAATGAGGAAACTTCCAATAGAGGTTTCTTAGATATATCACATAAATTACATTGGATTTTCTTAAAGTGCTGATATGTGGTTGATAAAAGTTTATAAGGTTTTTGGTGGTAGAAAATATCCTTATTAGATTGCAAAGAGGTAAGAATATGAAGCCAAACAATAATAAGGCTTAAGATGTGTGCATGCATTGAAGTTGTATCAATTGATTGAAAATATAGTCAATCTCCAAGGTCCCCATGTTAGTTTTTATGATCAGATGTAAATAAGCAGATTTTAATTCAAATTCAAACACAAAGACACAGCATATACCCTGGGAAAACCCTCCACTTGAGGGAGAAAAACCCAACAACAATATATCACTTATATATTGAATATAAATCAACAATGATCTTTACAATGAGGCCGATTACAAGGCCAAACAACAACACCAAAACTTGATGCAATAACAGATTATTATCTTGCTCTTCCTTGATATCGAATTCAGCCTTCTTGAGAAACTTCGATCTACTCTTGGTGAAATTCGCACTTCTATAATATCGAACTATGAATGATGAATGTGTATGAATGAATGATAATGAACAATGAGCAACTCGCATATATACAAGAGGGAGAGAGATCGCGTCCTTTCAAGATAAGGTAAGTCGGCCTCAATGAAAAATCGTGACTCCTCAAGGTGGTGGATAAGAAGTCGGCCTCCAAGCAACAATAATAATTATTTAACAATAATTAAATGTTATTTGCCATCCAAGGTGAAGTGCCTCTTCACCAATAGTTGTCTCAATAAATTAAATAGCCGATAGGCTATATATTTAATTTATTCTTTAATAAGAAATCAGGGCTGGAAGTAGAAGCCTGACGCTGCTCACATCAACACTCCCTCTTTGCTAGGGAGGAATACTTCCAGCTATCCAATGTCATGGAGTCTCTCTCACATGACATCCACAATGGCTACACCCAAATGTGAAATGAGCTCATCACGGAGTCACTCAACGTGATATCAACCATCATGGCTACTCCCATGTATGGTAAAGCATATGTGCACAAGTGCCCATCATGGAATCACTCAACGTGATATCATCTCATCAAGACGTTCACCATGGCTACTCCCAAAGGGTGAATAAACACAAGTACAAGAAAATCATCACAGACTCTCACGTGATGTTGTCATGGAGTCACTCAACATGACATCCACCATGGCTACTCCCAGAGGGTGGAAACAAGGGCTTTCACCTCAAATTTCTCTCACAAAGAAAGATGCATTAAACAAGGGCTTACACCTCAAATTTCTCTCACAGAGAAAGATGCATTAAACAAGGGCTTACACCTCAAATTTCTCTCACAAATAAAAATGCATTAAAGCAAATCACAGAAGATCATTGAAGCTGAGTCTCCCTCTTAGCTAGGGCTTCATTCTCCACAATTCCAAGCTTGTCTCGAAAGTACACAAACTTTACTCTGGAGAGAGGCTCGGTGAGAATATCAGCCATCTACTCATCAGTGCTAATGTACTTCAACTAGATAGCTTTCCTCAATACCATATCTCTGATATAGTGGTATTTGATCTCAACATGTTTAGTTCTATCATGAAACACTGGATTGACAGAAAGCTTCACACAGCTTTGATTATCACAATGAATGACAGTCGGCTCCAATGATTGTCCAAACAATCCTGCAAGGAGTTTTCGAAGTCACACTGCTTCTCGAGCTGCCACACAAGCTGCAATATACTCACTGCGGTGTAATGTCCCCAATTTAGCTCTACACTCTTCGTTTGGATTTAGCCTATTTCTGGAAACTCGTAGGCTAAGCTGAAATGAAAATTAGAGTTTCCACTTTCAGAGGAGGTTTTGAGGTCTTGCATGCGAGAGTTTCTAACGCATGTTTGGTGAAGCTTTTGGGTTTTTGGAGAGCTTCGCTAATGAGGTTACATTTACGACAGATATTGACTCTGCATTCTCTACCTTTTGAGGTTTGCATGTTGGAGTTTCTTCTGGCTTGGCTTCCGATTCCTTCCTCGGTTTTCGTGAGAGCTTCATGATGGTGTGACATGCAACTGAATCAGATGACTTTTTCGAACTTACTATTTTTAGTAAGTTGCGACGGCTACTCAAAATGTGGAGAAAATGAGTTTGGAACAATTTACTATTTTTAGTAGTATGCTATTTTTAGTAAGTACTATTTCTGGCAGTGCTATTTTTAGCAGCAGTTCAGCAGTTCAGTGCAATGGCTATTTCTGTCAGCTTGAGCAGTGGTCTCCAACATTTGAGGTGATTATTTTTGCAAGTTTGATATTTGATGAAAAAAATAATGTTTTAAGTGAAAAATATTTGGCTAAGGCATGGAGGACGATTTGGAGAGATAAGTGATTTTTATAATGTTTATTAATTAAACATTTTTGGAGGCCTTATTTGATGAATTAATATTTAAGTGAAATATGTGCTAAGGCAAAAGGGGACGCCTAGCTTGGAGACATTTGAGTTTAATTAAATATTTCACTTAAGTCTTTTAGTGAAATATTTGCAAGTTATAGAATATTTCACTTAAGTCTATCTTGGATGCCTTTTGGTGATATATTTGCATTTTATTAAATTATATTTCCACATATGGGTTGGAAATGAAATGCAAATGAAATTTGGAGAAAAGGTGAAAGTGAATTTCATTTAGGCACCCTAATTGGAGGGAAAAGAAGATTTGAATTTGGAGACAAAAAAGTTATAAATAAGAGACTTGGCCTTCAATTGGATTATCTATTGTTGCTTATTATATTGTTATGCTGTTGAAATGCTTTTAGAGCTTGCTTCGAGGAATGCATACCTTCTAGTTCTTTCTCTTGGTTTCGTGCTTGAAAGATAGCACCTAGCTGAGTTTCCAGAGACTGCTTCTCATCCAGACTAGCAGACAGAGCATCAAGGTTGAAGATTCTAGAGATTTGTCAGTTTTGCATTTGCTGGTTAGGGTTTTGCTGAAATAGAAATCTGCTCATAAGTCCATGCACGATTTTTTGGTGGTTCTGGGTATTGGCCCTATGCTTTAGTCTACCTTGGGCGCCCCTCCTTGCAAGTTTTCAGATTTTTTGGAGGTGTCTCAGATTTTATCTTGCTAGTAGAACTATGGCGAAGCATAGTCGAAGGGTTCCTAAAGGCTACTAAATGATAAAAAGGGAAGCAGAACAAGCTTTGGTTGAAGAATCAAAGAAGGAAGAAGATGAAGTGCCTATTTGTGAATTGCAGCCCACAAATATGCAAGTTGAAGAGAACAATCAGTCATCTAGCATTGAAGATGGCACAAGCAAGGTGCACATATCACATCAAAATGAATGTGAGCTTGATGAAGATACCTTGGCAAGTGAAGAGTTAAAGGTAGAGCCCCATAATACTTCCTTTGACTTGCATGTAATAGGGAGTAATGAAGATCAGCTTGGTGAAAAGAACATAACAACAGTCTTGAGTCCCAATGAGGATTCATCCAATGAAGATCTTGAGAGAAATGACTTCATAGAAGATTTTAGTAGTACTGTTGTATGGGATGAGTTTGTTAAAGAAGAGCAAGTAAAGGGGAATACTGATGGTGCCCTTGAATCAGCCTATGACCATTTCCAAAGTGATAATGTTGGTAGTGATTCCAACATGTTTGTACCACCTTTTGTTGAAGGTTTGGTGATGGATAATTTCCCTCTTGTTGCTGTTCAAACTCCTCAAGAGTTTTCACAAGATGAATTTATGACAAGTGATCAAGAAGACCTTTTTGGCATGCATATGACTGTTCATGATGAGATCAGAAATACACCTATAGATGATGGGTTCATTGAAGATAAGAATGATAAAGTTTTCCAAACAGCTAGCACTAGAGATTCTTTACTTCATTACAGTGATGGTGTCAAGGGTGGTTTTTGGTTTGATCATCAAACCAAACCATTGGAAATAAATATTTATGAGGATGACAGTTTAAGTGAGTTGGGTGGTGACCTATTCAAAGAGTCAACACTCCAAAAGAAGCACGAAGAGCTCTTTCCTTTTGATCAAAACAATCAGCCTCTTACTATTTGGGATCCAGGTGTGGAGTCATCTAGCGAAGATAAGGAACCAGTGTGGGATGAATTTCCCTTTGATCCGGATGATGAAATGGAATTTGATGAGGACTCTATATCAGCAAACAATGGTGACAACATGCTTATGTTTGGGGCTGCCTTCAAGTTTGATCAAAGTGACAGTGAGGTGGAAATAGAGCTAGTGGGCCATATGGCTCTTGAAGATGGAGAGTTTGAAGGTGTTACTAAACACAAATCTGATTTTTCAATGCATGAAGCTGATTGCAAGCAATGGGTTGAAGAACTTGTGGAGTATGATGCTTTTCATGACAATGAGCATTCTCAACAAGTTGGTGGTGAAAGACAAGAATGTTGGAGTAGCTTTGAGGGCAGCAAAGGCATGAAACAAAGTTCTGATTTTCAGTTGCAGCCTATCAGCAATTCACCATCTTTGCACATTCTTGAGAGGGAAGATCAAGTCAGAGAGTCCTTTGAAGAGGAAGTGCGAGTTCTATCCCAATTTGATCGCACTCACAGTTTGATTGAAGAGCTCTACTGGAAGGCTCAACTTGAAGAGAGACGAAGAGGAGTAAAAGATGAAGTTGCTCTTCCCAATTTGCAACTTATCAGAGATTCTTTGGAGACCTTGAAGTCCGAGTACATGCACTTGATTGAAGATCGAGATCATGCCATTGAAGTTGCAAAAAAGAACATTTGTGCTTTACAAGAAAAGGAGAGTATGATTGATGAGCTCACTCTGGAGCTCGAATCAACAAAGGACATGTTGAAAGAAACTCAGTTGGCTCTAACGGAGGTTGAAGACCAGTTTGCTAACTTCAAACTTTTCAAGGAGCAAGAGGGTGCACAAAGAGCTGAAGAAATCAAGCAAGTGATTGGAGAGCTTGATAGTCTTCAAGAGGAGTTTGATCTTGAAAGTGTCAAGAAAATCAGAAGTTGCATGTGCTGATTTGGAGCAGCAAGATGAAAGGAATGACTTTCAAGTTTTTAACAATCCTCTTTTTGAAGTGGGTGTTGAGGAAACTTATGATAATCCTCTTTTTGTGATGGAAGAAGAACCAAAACATGGTGTTTGCACTCTTCTCAATCCATTCCTTGGGTTGAGTGATGCTAGTCTATTTTGGGAGTTGGATTTGAAGTCATCTTATGTTTCATGTTCCAGTGTTGTTGAAGCTTTCATGGATTGGTTTCAGAGGTTCATCAGAGGGAATGCCTATTTTATGAGTATGCACTTGGTTTTGACCAGCACTTGGGGTTGTGTTGAATTCTCTTTTCAGTGTGTTGAAAATCACTTTCGGTTGGGTATCCATGCTTGGGATTCTCAACTTGGGTTGATGGAGTTTATGGCTTGTGGAAAGAGGAATTTTTGGTGGGTTAGTGATCAAATTTTCAGACCTTTGGGTGTTGTCCTTCTCTTCACCAACCACTTGATGGCCCCATTTGTTCATGAACAAATGGATTGGAGAGAAATTTTGAGTTTGGATTGGAGAGATGAAAGGTTGGTGGCTCTTGAGAGTGATCCTTGGCTAAGGCAAAATCAGATTTGGAGACTCGAGCTTGCTGATTGGAGGCAGGCCAACCACCTTACACGGAGAGTCTCCCTCATTCAGGAGAGTTGGATCAACACTACCGGCCAAAGAAGTGGTAGTTTTCAGATGGAAATGGCTCTAGTGTGTTTTCCAGCCACTTTGGAGGTTTGTGATGTAAACTTTGATAGTTTACTTTCCTTATTGGTTCAGGACAGCGAGCTACCCCATGCCTTGATTCATCATTCTGAGACTCATAGGGTTGGAATTATGGGAGTTTTCTGTAGTCCTCATGGTAGTATCAATATAATTCAGATGAGGCATAGTAGCTCCATGAGGAGACATGAGTATGAGTTTGTTGAGCTCTTGCAAAGGATTGCTTTCCTCTTTGCAAGAAGATTCGAAGATGTCACATTTGCAGTCATGGCTTCGTTTCTTGCCATATGGAGGTATGCTGAGGAGTTTAATTTTGAGTTGAGTAGCCTATATTTCTTCTTGCCTAGGATGGTGATAGACAGTTGTATGGTTGATATTGTTGACTCTAGGCATCTTGGACATGAGACGTTGCATGATATTGATCTCAATTCTTTAAGATTTTTCAGTTTGAGAATCATGGATGGTAACATTTTGGAGTTACAAGGGAGGTTAGTGCAGCATTGGTACGATGGTTTCACTGTTGTGATCAGAGTAGTGCAGCATCGACATGGTGGGTCCTCCTTCAGACGGACATGGGACCCTGGGATTGTACTTATTTTGGTATGGATCAGTTTGAGTTCTTCTAGAGTTGTGGTGGCATTGCTTGAGGACAAGCAATTTTGGGAAGGGTGGACTATAATGTCCCCAATTTAGCCCTACACTCTTTGTTTGGATTTAGCCTATTTCCGGAAACTCGTAGGCTAAAGCTGAAATGAAAATTAGGGTTTCCACTTTCTGAGGAGGTTTTGAGGTCTTGCATGCGAGAGTTTCTAACGCATGTCTGGTGAAGCTTTTTGGGTTTTTGGAGAGCTTCGCAATGAGGTAACATGCATGACAGGATATTGACTTGCGTTCCCGACTGCTTTTTGGAGGCTTGCATGTTGGAGTTTTCCAATTTGGCTTCTGGATTCCTTCTGGGTTTTCAGAAAGCTTCGTGATGGTGTGACATGCAACTGAATCAAATGACTTTTCCGGACTTACTATTTTTAGTAAGTTGCGACGGCTACTCAAAATGTGGAGAAAATGAGTTTGGAACAACTTACTATTTTTAGCAGTATGCTATTTTTAGTAAGTACTATTTTTGGCAATGCTATTTTTAGCAGCAATTCAACAGTTCAATGCAATGGCTATTTCTGGCAGGTCAGCTTGAGCAGTGGTCTCCAGCATTTGAGGTGATTATTTTGGCAAGTTTGATAATTGATGAAAAAATAATGTTTTAAGTGAAAAATATTTGGCTAAGGCATGGAGGACGATTTGGAGAGATAAGTGATTTTTATAATGTTTATTAATTAAACATTTTGGAGGCCTTATTTGATGAATTAATATTTAAGTGAAATATGTGCTAAGGCAAAAGGGGACGCCTAGCTTGGAGACATTTGAGTTTAATTAAATATTTCACTTAAATCTTCTAGTGAAATATTTGCAAGTTATAGAATATTTCACTTAAGTCTATCTTGGATGCCTTTTGGTGATATATTTGCATTTTATTAAATTATATTTCCACATATGGGTTGGAAATGAAATGCAAATGAATTTTGGAGAAAAGGTGAAAAGTGAATTTCATTTAGGCACCCTAATTGGAGGGAAAAGAAGATTTGAATTTGGAGACAAAAAAGTTATAAATAAGAAACTTGGCCTTCAATTGGATTATCTATTGTTGCTTATTATATTGTTATGCTGCTGAAATGCTTTCAGAGCTTGCTTCGAGGAATGCATACCTCCTAGTTCTTTCTCTTGGTTTCGTGCTTGAAAGATAGCACCTAGCTGAGTTTCCAGAGACTGCTTCTCATCCAAACTAGCAGACAGAGCATCAAGGTTGAAGATTCTAGAGATTTGTCAGTTTTGCATTTGTTGGTTAGGGTTTTGCTGAAATAGAAATCTGCTCATAAGTCCATGCACGATTTTTTGGTGGTTCTGGGTATTGGCCCTATGCTTAGTCTACCTTGGGTGCCCCTCCTTGCAAGTTTTCATATTTTTTGGAGGTGTCTCGGATTTTATCTTGCTAGTAGAACTTTTCTGGAGGTTGTACCTTCTTTGAGGTTGCATTGGAAAGCGTGCATAAATAAATCACTACTATTTGGAGGAGTTTCTTGGCTTGGTCTTGGTCGCTCAAATCCTAGCCCTCATTTGCATTCAGTTCCACATCATTCGGAGGTATTTTGACGAAGTTATGAGCATTTTGGTGATTCTAGGGCTTGCTGGTATGAATTTTCTGATTGCTGCAATTTTATATCAGACCTGATATTTTAGTCCTTTTGGCTATATTTCATATGTTGGATAGCTTGTACTTGTTTGGAGTTCATTTCCTAACATTTTGGAGATCATTGGTTATCTATATCTCATTGTATTTGCAGATTGTTCATCATATTGTAACGCTGAATTAGTAGTACTGATCAGCTCTTTTACTTTCTGCACTTTACATTTTGTATCCCCACTTTAGTGGAAGAGGATGGCTATGCCGCCTATTTAATTTCAGTTAGTAGCCTTAGGGACCCTCTGACCATATGCTCGCCATCTCTCGGCGCATTCTTGGTTAGAGTTACTTTAGCTCAGCATGCACAAGATCCTCTGACCATATGCTCGTCTATCCTAGACGCATTCTTGGTTAGAGTTCATTTCCAGTTATGCATTGTATCAGATCCTCTGACCATATGTTCGTCCATCTTGGACACATTCTTGGTTAGAGTTATTTCCGCATCGTTTGGGTTTTCCAGCTAACCTTAACGGGTGCGTGTTGCATTGTAATTGTTATTGAAAAAATAAAAAAAATTGGTCCGATTCATTACA
>VDFB02228704.1:0-15364 GCA_007258455.2 Sequoia sempervirens
AATCCTAGCCCTAACTTAAGACTAACCTTAACCCTGACCTTAATTAAACCCTTATTGAATTATAACCCTAATTGATCCCTAACCCAAATTGAATACTAATTGAACCTTAACCCTAAGTGAATAGCAAACTTAATTAAACTCCAACCATAATCCGTTGAATTCTTTGACTCAATCATAACCATAATTCAACCCCTAACCTTTAATTTGAACCCTAACCCTCAAACATGAGTTCACCTACTTAAGGTTCAAATAGGTTAGACTTTCATTAAAATTAGGTATAGGATTCTATTAGGATTAGGGTTGGGGTTGGGGTAAAGATTAAGGTTCTATGATAGAGCTTGGGGTTAGTGTTAGGGTTCAATTGGGGCAAGGGTTAGTATTAGGGTTAGGGTTATGGTTCAATTTGTTGGAATATGTGCCTCAATTCTTACTGACATGAAACTCATGAAGGGAAAAGTCGTTGTGACAGTGTTCATGTATGGGCGACTAACAGTTCTGATGCTCTTGAAATGATCCTATCATTGTGACAGGGTTGAAGTCTTGCCGAAAAAGTCTATCGCTGTGACTTTGTGTTTTCGACATGACCTTTTGGTGATCAGAAGAACTCTGGGCGATGGTTGATCTCATCAGTGTAACTCTCGGGTCGCGGGGAGATGTCTTGGCGAAAGTCTTAAGTCTTGCCGACAGATGTCTTCGAGCTAACTTTGGAAGCTCGATGAAACGTCACGGCGAAAGTCTCATGTCTTGCCGACAGAAGCCTTCTATAAAGCATAGTGAGCTCGAAGAGACGTCACGGTGACAAACACAAGTCTTGGCGATCTGCAGAATATATCGTCGATGTCGGGCTATCATATGGTTATCGAGATATCTCAATAGCTTCGTTATGATGTCCCAGCGACATTAAAATGTCTTTCCAATGATGAGATGCTTTCGGTATAGGTCGTGACGAATGGTAGTTGTCGGTGTGACTGAGGGCTTCGGTATGAAGTCCTGGCGAAGAAAATAAGTCTCGCCGACTCGTCAAAGGCTTTGATGTAGCACAAGGAACTCGACAGAAGGTCTTGGCGAAGACATAGTGTTTTGCCGATAGACTGTTTGCTCGCTGTGACTGGTGAATTCGCTATGTGTCTCGCCGATAAGGGAAATCTTTGTTGATAGGATTGTATTGGACATTGATGGTTTTGTTATGACCTGTTATAGTCATTATAGCGTCTTGCCGACTCGAGGAAGCTATAACGATGATGTTAGAGAAACTCTGTGGCATCGGGGAGACACTGTGTGTGTCTCACCGATATGCTAACAGAGTTGAACGCTCTTGACTGGTCTAATCGTCCTATGTGGAGCATCGTGGGCCAATCATAGGAAGTAGTTTTCAAATATGACGTCAGTAGATTTTATGCATCAGTTGCAACGCTGGAAAAATTGCATGCAGGGAAAAATCAGGACTCGAATGGAAACTGTCTTTGGTTGGAAATGGCAGATAAGAATGCACAGTTGGAAAATTAGAATGAGATTGTTTTAAAGTAGATCAATTTGGTTGAGAAAGTGACGATGAGTTTATCGAATTGGAGAGAGCTTTTCTGAGAGATTTTTTGAATAGTGAATGGAGAAGCTACTGAGATGAACACCAGAATGTTGTCTTTTTGATTGTATGTAATTTTGTTATTGTAATACAAAGAGATACAGCTTGGTGTGGTGGGTTTTTTCCTGAAAGGGTTTCCCACGTAAATTCTGTTGTTTCAATTGTCTTTGTGTATTTGCTCTATTTTTGTTATTCCTTCATGTGTTTCTTAATTAGATTGTAATTTGAAAAATTAATAGCCCTGTATTGCATTCTCCCCTGTGGTTTGACATTAGGAAAGTTGTTTCTGCACCTCTGCTTTCCTTACAAGTGGTATCAGAGCCTGGCCGGTTGTGTTGTCCTTGTGAGTGGGTTGGGTTTTTTGTGTTAAATCCTTTTCAATGGGAGTATTGTAGAGGTCTGTTAATTTAATTGCAGATTAAGATGGCGAGCACATCCAGTAGGATGGAAATAGAGAAATTCAATGGTAGCAATTTTGAGCTGTGGAAACTCAAAATGGAAGATATGCTAGTTGATTGAGATCTGTGGACTGCTATGTCTGGAACAATGCCTCAAAGCATGAAGCAAGAGGATTGGGACTTGGTAGATAGAAAATCAAAAGGGTTGATAAGGCTCTGTTTGGAAGACTCTGTTCTTCTGAATGTGCATGAAGAAAAGACTGCCTCTTCTTTGTGGAAAAGATTAGCATCTATTTATCAGGGCAAGTCCTTGGTGAACAAGTTGTTCTTAAGGAAGAAGCTATACTCTTTGAGAATGCAGGAAGGAGGGTCTGTTACTGATCACTTAAATGCTTTCAATATGCTGATTGCTTAGTTGACATTTGTTGGTGTAAAGATTGAGGATGAAGATCGTTGCATGCTGTTGCTGTGTTCTCTTCCTGATTCTTGGGATCATTTGGTGATGGCTATAGGGAGTACAACATCCACATTCAAAATGGAAGATGTTGTTGCTTCTCTGTTATCGGAAGAAATGAGAAGAAAATCTTCTGAGATGGCAAAGGAGGCTTTGACTGTCAGAGGTAGACCAAAGGAGAAAGGTAAGAAGAAGGACAAGAAGTTCATATCGAAATCAGAAAGGAGATCAAAGTCTCCTGGCAAGAAGTCAAAGGTGAAGTGTTAGAACTGTGGGAAACCTGGTCATGTCCGAAAGGATTGCAAAGAGGAGAAAAAAAAGAACTCTTCTGGAAATGATTCTTCTCATAGTGATGCAGATGCTTTCATTGCAGCTTTGGCTACACGGGCATCAGATGATGTTTGACTAATTGATTCTGGAGCATCTTTCCACATGACATCTCATAGAGATTGGTTCACGAAGTATGAAGAATACAGTGGTGGAAAGGTGTATTTGGCAAGTGATTCATCTTTGGAAATTGTTGGTCGTGGAAGAGTCAGAATTCAATTCCCTGATGGAAGAGTGAAGGGAATCAATGATGTGATGCACATACCAGGTCTGGCTGAAAATTTACTTTCTGTAAGTAAGCTGAATGATATCGGAGTGCAGGTCATGTTCTCTGGAAATGGCTACAAGATGAATAGAGGCTCTATAGTGCTGGCTAGGGGTGCTCGAATTGGTACCTTGTACAAGCTGGATGCATAAGCTATTCAATGCAACAGTGTCTTTGCAAAGTCACTTATGGCTGCTCATGGAGAAAAGAAGGAAAACGTCCCTGATGGTATAAAATCCATGAAATTTAAACTTCCAGCAGAGAAGACTATTCTATGGCATCATAGGCTTGGCCACATTGGTGAAAAAGGTTTAAAAACTTTGAAAAATAAAAACTTGGTAGAAGGGCTTTAAGATTGTAACCTTGAATTTGATTTCTGTGAATATTGCATATATGGAAAACAACATCGTGTTTCATTTTATTCCAGTCCTCACAAAACTTCTAGTTTACTTGATTATATACATTCTGATGTGTTTGGTCCAGTGAATGTTCCTTCTTTGTCTAAATCAAGATACTTTGTGTCATTTATTGATGATTATTCTAGAAGGATATTTGTATATTTTTTGAAAAGTAAATCAGAAGTGTTTAGTCAGTTTAAGGAATTTAAAAACCTTGTTGAAAATCAGACTGGTAAGAAAATAAAGTGCTTAAGGACTGACAATGGCGGTGAGTTTTGTTCAGATGAATTCAAAAGGTACTATACAGATCATGGGATCAAAAGGCATAAGACTACACCTTATACTCCACAGCAAAATGGAGTTGCTGAAAGGTTCAATAGGACAGTAATGGAGAGAGCATGAAGTATGCTAACCAGTGCTGACTTGGATGAGAAGTTCTGGGCTGAAGCAGTCTCTACAACATGTTACTTGGTAAATCATTCTCCTAACTCTTCTCTAGTTGAGAAGACGCCTTTGGAAGCATGGTCTGAAAAGAAGCCCTCTCTGAGACATATTCATGTCTTTGGCTGTGAAGCATATGCATATGTGCCATTTGAAAAAAGATCTAAGTTGGAAAACAAAGCTATGAAGTGTATCTTTATTGGCTATAGCGTTGGAATAAAATGATACAAGCTTTGGAATCTTGAGAATGAGAAGGTTTTGTACAACAGAAGTGTTATCTTTCATGAGCTGAAATCTTCTACATTGGATTTGCAGTCAGGAAAAAAATCAAAAAATGAAAAGGATGTTGCAACAATTCCTCAGACACCAGATAAAGAGGAATTGAAAAATCAAAATGTACCTGATACTGAGGAGAGCTCAAGTAGTTCTGAAAGTTCTGATGATGATGAAGAACCACCTCAGCTTCAGCCTGTGAGGAGGTCAACTCGTGAAAGAAAGCAACCTGAAAGGAATGGGTTTTTTTTATAGTCTACTTGTGCCTATGCTTTAATTTCTAGCACTGATGAACCTAGGACTGTAAAAGAGGCATTTAAAATGTTTGATTCAAACTCTTGGTTGGAAGCCATGAATGAAGAAATGGCATCATTAGAAAAGAATGACACCTGGAGTTTGGTTCCATTGCCTAAAGGCAGAAAATCTGTAGGTTGCAAATGGATATTCAAAAAGAAAATAGGTCTAGATGGCAGTGTAGAAAAATATAAAGTGAGGCTGGTTGCAAAAGGTTATTCCCAGGTAGAGGGAATTGACTATGGAGAAATTTTTTCTCCTGTAGCTAAGCTGGCATCTATTAGATTTCTTTTGTCACTTGCATCAGCATATGATTTAGAGATTGAATAGATGGATGTGAAAACAACATTTCTTCATGGTGATCTTGAAGAATAAATTTATATGTCCCAGCCGAAGCACTTTGTGGTAAAAGGTAAGGAAAGGCTGGTTTGCAAGTTGAAGAAATCTCTGTATGGTTTAAAACAGTCTCCTAGAATGTGGTACCAGAAGTTTGACACGTTTGTCTTATCTTTTGGATTTGTAAGATCAAAATGTGATCACTGTGTGTATTACAAAGCTAAAAGTGATCAAATTCTTATTATTGCTCTGTATGTTGATGACATGTTGTTTATAGGCAATAGTAAGCTAATGATTTCTAATCTTAAGTCTCAGTTGTTTGCAAAGTTTGAAATGAAAGATCTTGGTGCAGCAGGGTACATTCTGGGAATGGAAATAACCAGGGATAAAAAGAACAGAAAGCTTTGGCTCAGTCAGAGTAAATATGTCATGACTATTCTAGAGAGATTTTGTATGATTGAATGTAAGCAGCTAGTTGTTCCAGTTACACAGGGAACGAAGCTATCTGCTGAGGATTGTCCAAAATCTTCTTCTGAGATGGAGGACATGACCAGTGTGCCTTATGCAAGTGCAAATGGAAGGCCCCCATGTATGCTATGGTCTCAGATAAGGCTAGACATTGCCTGCTAAAGTGAGAGTTCTGAATGGTTTATGGCTAACTCCGGAAGAAAACATTGGGATGTCAGAAAGAGAGTGAGCTTAGATATCCTCAAGGGCACTTCGACCATGCTTGTGTTACCATGGTAACTTGGTCAATCACTGCATAACCCCGCACTGGGCTGCCATGTGTGGACCTCGACAAGGGACATTGACAAAGCAGTAAGATCCACCAAAGGGATATATTTTCAAGGATGAAATGGTGGTGCGTTGAGTTGGATGAGTACGGCAGTCGTAGTCGCTTGTTCACTACTGCAGGCGTAATAATGCGGCAGCCAGCCATTACGCCCTCGTGAAGAAGCAATCTGGTTAAAACATTTTGTTCTAACATTGGCTCTAATGCAAAAGATTACTATCTAATCGATGTTCGTGAGTGCAAGTTATATATGTTTGGCAAAGAATCCTACTTTCCATGCCAGGACGAAACATATAGATGTACAATATCACTTTGTACGAGATATGGTGGAGGATGGGAAGGTCTCTTTGGAGAAAGTGGATACTCTGGAGAATGTTGCAGATGCATTGACGAAGCCTGTGAGCACATACAAGTTCAGGTGGTGTGCCAGTTCGATGGGCCTCTTGGCCCATGAATTTTAGTAGTTTTGCTATGCTCTGGAGGTGTCAGTAAGATCTTCGTCAAGTGGGAGCTTGTTGGAATATGTGCCTCAATTCTTACTGATATGAAACTCCTGAAGGGAAAAGTCATTGTGACAGTGTTCATGTCTGGGTGACTAACAGTCTAATGCTCTTGAAATGATCCTATCGCTATGACAGGGTTGAAGTCTTGCCGAAAAAGTCTATCGCTATGACTTTGTGTTTTTGGCATGACCTTTTGGCGATCGGAAGAACTCTGGGCGATAGTTGATCTCATCGGTGTAACTCTCGAGTTGCGGGGAGATGTCTCGATGAAAGTCTTGAGTCTTGCTGACAGATGTCTTCGAGCTAACTTTGGAAGCTCGATGAAGCGTCATGGCGAAAGTCTCATGTCTTGCCAACAGAAGCCTTCTGTAAAGTGTAGTGAGCTCGGAGAGACGTCACGGCAACAAACACAAGTCTTGGCGATTTGTAGAATATCTCGTCGATGTCGGGCTATCATATGGTTATTAGGATATCTCAATAGCTTCGTTATGATGTCCCAACGACATTAAAATGTCTTTCCGATGATGAGATGCTTTCGGTATAGGTCTTGCCGAATGGTAGTCGTCGGTGTGACTGAGGGCTTTAGTATGAAGTCCTGGCGAAGACAATAAGTCTCGCTGACTCGTCAAAGGCTTCGGTGTAGCACAAGGAACTCGACAGAAGGTCTTGGCGAAGACATAGTGTTTTGCCGATAGACTATTTGCTCGTTGTGACTGTGAATTCGTTATGTGTCTCGCCGATAAGGGAAATCTTTTTTGACAGGATTGTATTGGACATCGATGGTTTTGTTATGACCTGTTATAGTTGTTATAGCGTCTTGCCGACTCGGGGAAGCTATAGTGATGACGTTAGAGAAACTCTGTGGCATCGGGGAGACACTATGTGTGTCTCACCGATATGCTAACAGAGTTGAACGCTCTTGACCGGTCAGATCATCCTATGTGGAGCATCGTGGGCCAATCATAGGAAGCAGTTTTCAAACATGACGTCAGTAGATTTTATGCATCAGTTGCAACACTGGAAAAAATTGCATGTAGGGAAAAATCAGGACTCGAATGGAAACTGTCTTTGGTTGGCAATGGTGGATAAGAATGCACAGTTGGAAAATCAAAATGAGATTGTTTTAAAGTAGATCAATTCGGTTGAGAAAGTGACGATGAGTTTATTGAATTGGAGAGAGCTTTTCTGAGAGAGTTTTTGAACAGTGAATGGAGAAGCTACTGAGATGAACACCAGAATATTGTCTTTCTGATTGTATGTAATTTTGTTACTGTAATACAAAGAGATACAGCTTGGTGTGGTGGGTTTTTTCCTGAAAGGGTTTCCCACGTAAATTCTGTTGTTTCAGTTGTCTTTGTGTATTTTCTCTATTTCTGTTATTCTTTCATGTGTGTCTTAATTACATTGTAATTTGAAAAATTAATAGCCTTGTATTGCATTCTTCCCTATGGTTTGACGTTAGGAAAGTTGTTTCCGCACCTCTGCTTTCCTTACACAATTAGGGTTTCATTAATGTTAGTTTTAGAATCATAGTTATGTTTAGGGTTGGATATAAAATTAGAGTTAGGTTTGAAGTTAATTAGTGTTAGTTTTAGGGTTGGGGTTATGGTTAGACTTATAATTAATGTTAGTATTGAGATTAGATTCTATCACTTTAATAAAAATAATCTTCTATAAATTCATTCAATTTTTTTTTGAAATTATATAATTTAAAATGTTTTCAAATTTACCTATGCTGATATATGAGAGATATAGCAAATCTAAACTCTATACAATTTATAGTTAACTTGAAATTGTGTATAAAAAGGTTTAAGCTATGAATGTTATAATATAAAAAATAAATGTGTTTTCAATGTTTATTTGTGAGTTTAAAAGATGTGCCAATAATGTTGCAATCACTAATGATTAATTTTTTCTTGATGGTTAAAATAGATTGGTAAGTAAATTTATCTATAATAAGTAAATTTATCATTAATTTTTTCTTGATAAGTAAATCAATATTTCATAAATTTATCTATAATTCTTATTTAATTTTAATTATATTAATTATATTTTATTAAATTGTTAAAAAATTTAAGTTGCTTATAAATAATTTTATGTGTTTTTTATAATTAACTTGATATTGTGTATAAAAGGTTTAAGTTATGAATGTTATAATATAAAAAAATAAATTTGTTTTCAATGTTTATTTGTTAGTTTGATGTGAGAATAATGTTGCATAGTAATGATTAAATTTTTCTTGATTGGTTAAGTGATATTGTGAAATCATTCTATGTTAATTTAATGTTATGAATGCTATATAATATAAAGAAAAATATTTCTAATATATTTTTAATGCATCTTTATATTTTATAAACAAACATCTAAAATAAAAATGTGATTGTAAAAAAAATACAACTTAATGAGTGAACATACATTTAAAAGTTAAAAAGTGAAATTATAAAACAAATTGTAAATTTATTTTATTTTTCTTCTATAAATATAATTTTTTTATTTGTCGTCCGCCTAGTAATGCCCATTTCTCCTTTTAATGAATGTTTTATTTTGCAAGGGTTGATTTAGTGCTGCCGTTGATCTATTTCCTGCAGATATCAACGGTGCCTGCCATCCCGTGATTGGGAATTCAAGGATCGCGAAATCATAGGTGGGCGCCACGTGTCCTATCCGAGGGATCAAATTTGAGCTATTGCTGACCAACTACCATTTGATCTGAGCCGTTCCCCACCATCCCGCGATGGTGCTTGGGTTGATTGCGAAATCACGAGCGGGCGCCACGTGTCTCATTCGATGAAGCCTAAAGAGTAAAAGAAACACTAGCCAGCTTTAAATGTATTAAGGGGCAGATTACTAAAGTGTTCTTGAGACACACATGTTCTAAATCCACGGATATGTTATAATCTCGCTAGAAAAGCTACTCGAAGGTTAACGACATGGCTGGCGACTATATTAAAGGAACGAGATCAACGGCGCCCGCTATCCCGCGATCAGGGATTACAGGGATCGCGATATCACGGGCGGGTGCCACGTGCCCTTCATAAGGGATGAAATCTGCGTGACCATTGATGAGCTGTCTCTTCAAGATTGACGGGGCCCGCTATCCTGCGATTAGGAATTTTGGGATCGCGATGTCGCGGGTGCTTGCCACATGTCTCATCCAATGAAGCCTAAGGAGTGAAGAAAGCATTCGCTGGTTTTAAATGTATTACGGGGCGGATTACTAATGCGCTTGTAAGATGCACATGTTTTATTTCAACGCAGATGTTATGATTTTAAGGGAAAAGCTGCTCACAGTTAAAGGAAAGGATGACGACCATTTTTGAAGGAGCAGGATTTATGGTAAAAGATCGACGGTGCCCGCCATCCCGCGATGATAAATCAAAGGATTGTGATATCGCGGGCAACCGCCGTGGCATTCCTTCACGGCATATGACATAGTGGGCCCCTTTATTTTCGTGTTGGCGATTATGTTAGCCTGTTTTGAAGATGATCGTCGATGATTTGATCAAACTGAAGGATCAACGGGTCAAATTTAAATATGTATAAAATTATGGTTGGAGTCGTTCGTGCAACCCGTGAGTGAGCTTTAATGGCAGATGAGACATCCACTAGTGGAATTTGATCGACATAAAATCAATTTACTCGTCTCATTTGTATCACAAAGCATCCAAGTATTTCATGAAAACAGTTTCAGAGCCAAAGGTGAAATTGCAAGCAGATGTTGCCAGAAATTGGAGTTTGTGCAAAAAAAGCTGAGTTAATTTTCTCTATTTCCCATTTATTTTGCACCTAAATTTGGGAAAGGGGGGGTCTGCTATGCTTGTCACTGAGTTCATTAAATTTTTTTGTTAAGGCTATTATTTAATCATAAATTGTGAGGAATTATGGTATTTTTACTCTGTAATTTCTTATCTCTGCTTAGTCATAGCCACTTGAAGTGTAACATTGTAGTGAGGCCCTAGTTTGTCTAAAATGGCGCCAACCAAGCAGCACTTTGGCCACATTAAGTATTTGAAAAGAAACTTGTATAATGATTTCCTAGATCAATTTCCATTATCAACAAATGAGAGAAGGAAAGGTTTGGTGTTGATGCGAGGGAAAATCCTAGGGGAGGGGTTGGTGTGTACTAATTCCAACATTGCTGATGCTAGGGTTCCACTCACAGGCTTAGAAATGTTCAGATTATGGTATGGATAGAGGAATTTGCCTCATCTTTTTCAAATGGATGGATGTACGACATGGGAAAGCTAGTTGTTCTAAATGTGTTCCCTGATGTGGACTTACTTAGAGCAGTGGCCAAAAGATATGACCCTATCACACGGGTAATCAGAGATAATGATGGAGGGGTTCTATTGGAAATTAACAGAAATGTTATCCAACAAAATTTTGATTTGAGTGATCCAAGTGATGACTTGGTTCCTATTAATTTTGAAGAGATGAATCAGGAGTATACAAAATTTCAATATATTTTTAGGGTTAAGCTGCTTCCACCTCATCTGGTTAAGGTAGGGGGTTCACAATTTCACATCAGCCCTAGTGACTAGGAACCCTTTAGATTGAATTGTTTTGAAAAGCCTTTTCTGGCTACTTTCTATTCACTATGTCAGATTTTGGGTTTCAGCCCTGGTGCAGTAATGTCGATTGCATACATGTTCATGGGGGTGCAAATACAACATCCTAACTTCTCTGTAACATATGACTTTGCTTCTTTTTTGGTGGAGAGGATAGATGAAGGACTGTCGAAGCTACAAAATGGTGATACTGGTACTCAATTCTTTTGGTATTCCATGTTGATGCATATGTTCTTGTTTAGGAATGCTGATTTCTTTGCTGAGAAGATGAACTTAAGACAATCAGTTAATGGAGAAAGATTGCCAGTACAAATATGGGTTGCAGATTTGTCTTGTAATAAGGAAAGCACCAGTTATGTGAAATTTGATAATTGTTTTGCTGCAAGATTGAGGGCTAGATTGATGGTAAATATACCTAGGATCCCTCAAGAACTGCATGATTTCCTTAGGCCGAAGGAGAGGAAACCAGAATTGAGGGTTTTACATAACTGGGGTGACATTATCCCATATCTAGTCAGCATTGTTCTGAGAATATATGGATTTCAAGGAACCCCTCACATACTGCCATACAATGTGCCACCAAGACTAGGGTTTGCAGAAGTTATGTGGCAGATGGGGTGTATTCATGAAGATAACCTAACTGGAAAGGGGAAGGAACATTATTCCCTGATTATACAGTAGTGTCTGACTTTACATTTTCAAAGGGAGGCTGGACACATTTTGACAAATTCTTTGTTGATTACCATTTGAGATTTGGTCCAAGGTGACAACATGATCCTGAATGTTTCTTTGCTCTTTTCAAACAAAGAATAAAAGGTGAAAAATTTGCACATGAGTTCAATTTCCCTGAGGACCTGATCAGGAATAAATTTGATTTAAATAGACAGGAATTGAACAAGGAAAAGTGGATAGCTTATAGTAAGCTACTGGATATTGTGGATGAAATGGATCCGATGTATGATCCATTGATGGAATTCACTGCATACCACAAGAGAATTGATTTTTTAATGAATAATTTCAAGGAGATAATGGACACCTTGACAACCAAAAAGATAAATTTAAGGCTAATTCTGGATATGCAAGGACAAAGTGATATGCCAATTGAAACAAGGCCAGTATGTCAGCCTACAGAAAGGCGGCCCATCTATAGGAGGAAAAGGGATACTGGCAGTGACGAGGAAGAAGTAGACAAAAAAGGGAAGAAAATAATGAAGGATCATTCACGACCAAGCCCAAAATTCAAAGTAACTGGGGTTGTCAAAATTATTGAATTAAAATCTTCACCAGAGCACAATCCCCCATCACCACTACCTGAGCCAAGCCCTAAGAGGCAAATAAATGATCATCTACCTAAGGATCTCATAGATGAAATTATTGTTACTGATCAAGACATATAGGTTGGTATGCCATCCCCTCCTAGGTCAGCTGAATTGATTCTATCCGATTTGGATATGAAGGGTAAGAGTGTGCAGGATGCAAGAATGGAGGCTTGCAAGGAGTTCTTAGATGACAATGAATTTGTAAAGACTCTTGTATTCTTGCAATTGACATGGAGGATGAAATTTGAGGAATATCAAAATAAATGCAAGGAGAGAAGAGAACTAAGGTTTGACAGGTCAGATCAGGAGAATGATGAAGAAGTGAAAGCTGAACTAATGGAAGAGTTCAAAAATATCACTCCTGAAGAAGGAAGACAACTAGTGAATCAGACTGGTGTTTTGATTTTTCCTGAATGAGACATCGCAGATGTAGTGGCTTTCAGTGCCATTATGAAGTCCAAAAATCCTTTTCAGGATTCTGAAGAAGAAGTTAAGGCAACATTACAAAACTCTACCTTTAGTGAAGAATATGAGACCTTGGCAATTTGGACATTGGCTTCACAAGAAAGAAAGCCAAAAATTGCTGATATTAATCCAAATTTCAAAGGAGGATTAATAATAAAGAGGGCTTCAGAGACTACAACAACAGAAGCCACTAGTTTAACTATGAATGTGGCTAAGTTGGCCCAAAAGACTGCTGAAAGGGAGGAGGCTGAAAGAAAGAGCCTAATGGAGAAGTATAACATTTTAATTGAAGAATATAGTAAAATGCAACAGATGAATGTTGAACTGCAAATTGAAGTAGAAAGGTTCAAGTATAGACATACTGGGGAAACATCCAATGCTCTAGGAACCAACACATCACCTTCCATAGCAGGGTCAATGCCTCCTGCTTCTCCAAATGTTTCTACACCAAGGTCTTCCATTCAAAATCCTGCTCTTACCCCTCCTCTAGAACAAGTTGATGAACAAACAGAGTGCTCTGTTGATCCAAAAAAGAGGCAGCTCATGCAGGAAATTGATCAATTATAGACATCACTAAGGGTAAAAGAGGAGGGTTTTCTTTCAAAAGAAAAATAAATTGTTACTCTTGTTTTGGAGCATTTAAATGAAAAAGGTGGATAATAAACTACCCTCTATACATTCTTTGTATTCTTTTCTATATGAAGCAATAACTAATATTGATAGGGATCAGGGGATAGTGATTCCAATAATTCAAAATTGGATCCCTAGGGAAAATAATCTAGATGTTATGACTAAAACCTCAAGGTTTGATGTAAATAACAGGCCCCAATCATTGAAGCCTACTTATATATTAGTTAAATCATTGAAAAGTTTTCAGACCTTACCAGATGATCTAAGTAGGAAGATTAGGGAGTTGGTAAAGAAATTCAATGATTGGGGTAACACACTGTTACCTGATATAACTGATGAGCGGGGGGAAATTAGAACACTCCAACAATGGTAGGATCAAGCAAGTAAAGTCATCAATAATTAAATTAAAATAATTTGTGATGGCTTCAGTTATGATTTGTTGGTAAATTGTATGGATAAGATTATTGGTACCGGCTCATTTTTGGAATCTTTTGAAAAGAGATGCTAATCGGTGGCGGTAAAATATTTTCCTTATAGTACAAAAGGTAAAAGAGGTGATTGATTTTGACTAATGGCTGACGAAGAATACCAAAAGGTGGGTGGCTAGTATTTGAATGATGATGAGTAAAAGAAATTCGGGCCCCTGCAAACGGTGTAAAATCGAGATCTTTAGCGGTTATATCATTTCTAGTTTTGTATGGATGAATTTCTTGGCGTGGGTTTCACGTGGTTTTTTGTTATTGCATCAACCTTCCTCCACCGACATGATGAACGAGAATATGCTCCAGGATGATTGCTGTTGTGATAATTTTTGAACAAGAATATTTTCAAGGTGGTGGCTGTTGTAACAAATTTTGGAATATCACTAGGAGCTCCAATTGACTGGTGACATGTGTACTTTCTGGCCCGGTGCTTGTTTGCTCCTTCATTTTCTATAAGAAGGATTTCAAGGCCAGAAGTACGGGTTAGCAAGTTAGATAACTTTTGTCGAGTCTAGGAAAAGTTGTAGAGTGAATTGTAAAGTCTGATGGTTTTAGAGAAATACAATTTAGGTTTTGAGTCATTATGTAATAGGTTTTGAGTTCATAGAGATTTAATGTTGTATAATAGTACTAGTATTTGAGTTGAAATGAAAATTCGAGCTCATGTCTCTCCATTGTACATGCATATCTAAACTTTCAATGAAATAACTAAGGGTTGTTTTATCCATCTCAGCTGTTGGTGTGGCGCGTTTACTATTTTGCTTTAATTCAAAGAATTAATCAAAAATGCTTGAATGGGATTATAGGCGGTTAATATGTGTCTTTGTATAAGGATTTCATAAGTAGTCCTGGGTTAGAATACATACTAATGAAATTGTAATGCAATATTTCCAGGGATCTTATATGTGATGTATTAAATCTGTTATAAGCCTCTAGATGCTTATGAATTTGACTCCTGCAATGGATATATGGCACTGGTCTAAGTTGTAATTATTCATGTAGTTCAGTATTTGCTTGTCTTTGCCTAGAGCTTGCTACAAATTGCAAATCATTGACTATCTTATACAATGGATTGTGTTTAGTTATCTCACACTCCAGATAGTTGATATTTTCTATGAACAACCAATTCTAGTTGATATTATCTTATCGTGTTGAACTATTAAGTGAGATCATCTACTATTTTTAATGTTGTTTATAATAATGGTGCAAAGGTTGTAAACACATTAAAGGATCACCCTCTCGGGTCTTGCAGAGCCCGAAGTGTACGAGGCTTTTAAAGTCCTCGTCAATTGGTCTAGGTCCTTCGAGCTGCCTTCGATTGGAATTGGCAATTCCATACGTATATTAGAAGATAAACCTGGTTACATTGTAAAAAGAACCAACATACACGTCAACCACTAAGCAACCACCTCTACAACTAAATTTTTAATCTTTTATGATCACATGAAATATAAAACAAACTAATTTCAAGGTTGTTAACATCACTATTGAAATGTTTTAATTTTTTGACCTTTCAAACATTAAAAAGTACATCATTAAATTAATCATGTAATGGCATAAAAATTAAAAACATCATGAATTGGTGTTAATAGCAACCACATAAGTCAAAATATAATTCTATCAAGAAATTAATATCAAATAGATAATATAATGCAGCATAACTTATACATTTCAATGTCATTGATCTTCTTCTTCATCCAAATCTTTGTGTGCATCATCGTCCAGATTGACATTTGGATTGGGTATATCATCATCATCATCATCGATCTCGGTTTGAATGTGTCATCATCCACCACGGATGTCATGCTGTGAGGCATTGCTCCACCATGTCATCAT